>JABFPM010002535.1:0-16453 GCA_022817325.1 Idris sp. 1 HC-2018 | reverse complement strand
GATAATATAGCTGTCTATATATTGTATTAGCGGATTTTGCTTAAACTAATTTCTTCAAAAGTTATTAACAATAAACTGCAAAAAGTATCCGATTTTAGCCTGTTTTTCGATCATTTTCATTTGAATAATGATAACTTTTTATTTTTTTGTTTATCAAAATTTTTTAAATACAAATTTTTTTCAGAAAATTTTCTCTTTTATTTTTATTTTTTATGCAAAGACCATATTTGATGGTATGAGAATAAGTATAAAAAAATCCCAATATTCAGCGGAGATTCGACCATTTTTTGCAGATTTACAAGCATTTAAAGTGTGACCTTTTTTCGCTAATTTTAAAAATTTCACAAACTTTTGACCGATAATGAATAAATTTGATTGCATTATAAATTATTATATATTTTCATACATATATATATACATTTTGATACCAAAGTTCAAAAACATTATCTATTAATCCAAAGGAAGTGTTACATCATCTAAAAAATTAAAGTCGTTTCCATAAATTATCCTCTCAATTTGTTAACTTAACAAATATGGACAAATCGAAAAATCGTGGGTGTAAATCTTGAACAAACAGCACAACAACTTTTGTGGAATCATTAATTTCATTCGAAGAGAGTGAACTTCCTTGTGGAGCCAGTTTTGTTTTTTCCTCAATGATCAATGCTGCTCATAACAAGCTTATCTACCGGTTAGGTCAATAAACTATGATCGATGCTCGTTCATAAACTTGGCGCTCACATTGCGGCTGTTTATAATGCCTGTTACAACCCGGAGAGCAGCGTTGTGTACAAACATACGCCATTTTTATTTCCACTTTCTTTTTTATTTGTCTTTCTGCATTTACCCCATTCTCGTTAATTGAAATGGCAAACTGAAAAATGGCCAATTCTCATCAATGTTCTAAATCTTTTTGCAGACGTTCAAATTCTGAAATAAACATTCAAGTTCCAAAATAATACAAAGTTTTCATTGTTTTGCTGAAGGTTAACGGGTATAACCAGCTCAAGGATGAAACGGATGGCTCTCTAGAAATGTTATTCAAATAGCTGTCATCGATGTCTCATTAAAGACCTTCGCAAAACCTTCAATTACGATGCTTCGTGCAGCTCCCGGTCTTTTATTTTTGCATTCTATCGACTAATGACTAAATTGAGATTATGGTGAAATCTCAGGTGTTTTGATGGAAATAAATGATTGGTATTGAAATACAAAATTATTGTTCTTTCTTAAAAGCTAATTATTTATTTTATATGTTTCAAGATATCTTCAGCTTTAGATCTGTTATATGTCTTGAGAAATAATGAAACAAAATAGTACTAGAGAAAGATATATTAAATGGCAAAAGAAGTCTACTAAGAACTAAAACAGAGTTTCTATGCATCAAACTCAGATTGAAATTATTTTATTTTAAAAAGATTAGTTACAAATATTGTTTTTAATATGGAAGTTACCTTTAATTTATTTATTTTAACTTTTAAAAGGTCACCTAAAAACTTCTTATTCTGAATTTCAGAAAGGTTGCTCAAAATTAAGAATAACATTTATCATTATATATATAATCGCTTAATATTGTATTCTTGTTAAACATAAATTTTCTCGTTTTCTCCTTCTGATCCATTTCACGTGAAAAAAGAGAATGCGATAAATTAAAATACAATAACGCATGACTACAACGAATGCGAGGAATGTTCTTTGACACGTATTTTTATCTGCATAAGTCGGTTATCGTGATGTTGCATCGGTCCTGCTGGATTTAAAAAGGTGCCAATTTCGAAAACCGGTACAATAGTTATTTATGAATCAAGATGCATGACGAGACCCAAAAGACTTATTGACGAAATTACGTTGTAAGTGAAATTGAAAAGTGTCGTCGATGCGGGAGATATTTCGTTATTATCGTGTTCAGACAGGATTCATCGTGTCTTCTGACGAGGACCGATGCAAATCGAAAAGAGAAATTTGCTTTGAAGACAATGCAAATTCGTGAATTGTCACATTTGTTTTTTTCTTACGGTACGAGTTATTTATTTCACCCTCAAGGAGATTGTTTGAATTAATTTATTATACAAATGATATCGATATGCTCAGCTGCAAAAAGTTCCGGCAACATTTTAGAAATAATATATATTTTTAAGATCAGTCTTAACCTTTAGACTTCTCTTTTTTCGCATCAAATAGTAAGATCTAATTGGACTTTTGCCTTTCTAATAACCTATAATTTTTGTAATCAAATAGAAATGCCGAACTCAAATTTTTATCTAGAAAATCGTGAATTGCTTTTCTTTCTTACGTGCTTATAATGATACAAAAGTATTAATAACCGCGATGAGGTCCGGCAAAGTTTCGTCACGAAACTGGCAAAGATTTTCCCTAGACTGTAGAGCATCTGACATCATAGGCAAAGGCTTTAAACGTGTGTCGACCCCAACTAACCTATGATCTTGGTTGATAATTAATCGCAGAGTATAACACTCGCCACAGAATCTCTTTTACTTCTATCGTTTAAACAAACGGTAGTCACGACTCTGATTACTTGCCTTGTAAAAGACTGGAGGCCGTGTTTGTGAAAAGGAAACGCAGTTGGAAGTAAAAATTTCTCTAGAAAGAGACAAGCAGTGATAATGGTAAATCATAATTAGATCTGGGCCTGGTTACACCAATTTAAAAAACCTAAGAATCTAAACTTGGTAATGGAATTATTAAAACCGTTACACCCGTCTCGAAATTTAGATTAAGTTTATCGCAAGGAAGTCAGTTTCTCAAGGAGATTAGATATTAATGCCAGACAGATGACATAAGTAAAATTGGGTAGGTGAAGTTTTGTTATCTACAGATCTATAATTGGATGAATATGTTTTGTTGATTGAATTACGGCTTTCTTATCATGAAAGGTAATGTGAAATTATAATATTACACATTTTTGTTTTGAGGCACATCAAAATCTGGTTTTCTAAAGAAAACTTTTAATGAATTCAGATTTAATTCAGGTGGAATAAACTTTTACGTATGAACCATCAATTTTATTGAGTGGAGGCCTGTGTTTTTTGCGTAAATGGCCTGTTATTCTCGGCCGAGAATCCTCGGCTATAAAACGAGGGATGCCCGAGAGTCCGCGGGATTTACGATTGAAAAAAGACCGCATGGAGACACAAGAGAAAAAGACTACACCGGATATGGAGCGGCTGAAATGAGCAAATTGAAGGTGAGTCGGAGATAAATCTCAACTCGATTTCACACCGCGGACACGCCTCAAATAGCCGGTATATACTGTACTTCTAGATAACTTACTACCCTTGGCTCTTCGTGATGCAGCCACATCAGTTGATGAGTCTCTGTCAATTCTATATTTCGAAAGAAAATTGAAGATAAGGATTTATTTGAAGAGAAACTTGTAAGAGCAGACATTAGACAATGTAAAAAGAAATTGTAACATTGCATGGGAAGGGGGTATATATTTATTTGTATACCATTTATAAATATTGAGAAATACAACGATGGGATTGGAAACATTCAGTTTTACTTTATTTGACAATGCATGATTGCAGGGTACACTTTATCTGAAACGTCCATCAATTTTGTATCAGGATAACTGATGTTGCACGGATTTTTAAGAGCTGGGTGAAAAATAATTTACTGCTTATCGTATCTTGTTCAATTTTAAAATTTATTTAACTGCTAAGTTTAATTACGTATTTATTTTTTACAGGCATATGGCTAAAGTAAAACAGTATCCAGGATAATCAAACAATTCCGAAGAACAACTAAATACTGATTGCACATCATTATTTTCCATAGTTCACCTAAAATGTATTCTGTTATAAAATATTGACTCTAAGTTTCTTAATTAAGCTAAAATATATTATAATTTATATTAGTGTAAAATTTTAGTTATGAAGATTCTTCACTATTTTATGAAGAATAGTTAAATAAGATTACATTTATAATACACCATTTACAACTATAATTGAGTATTGGTTATAAACTTAGATATATTAGTTTTAAGTTGATAAAGGTTAAGAGAATTCATTTTAAGATAAAATTTATCGGCAGTACTTGTAAGATGGACAAGTTAAATGATCAACAATAACGCACCACCGTTTATGTAACAGGCGCGTGCTCTCGGCAATAGAAAGGAAAATCTGATTCAGAAAAAGATCGGGGCACGCTGGTTGCTCAAGCAGCCAAGGTCTTTGCTCTGGCCCCTGTGTACCTAAGCAGAATGATAGAGTCGTGGGTGTGTTTCCTGTGGATCGCGCTAGCGCCCGGGAACAATGTGACATTAGAGTAAATGACTGTCGACAATCCTTTGTGTTGCTTTGTGGAGCTGTTTATAACGGCACAGGCAAAAGCCGGAGTCAACATTCGAATAATGATGTTTAGCTTAAACTATTGGAATCTCTCGGGAATCCGGAAAAATGTACGCTACTCTCGTGGGAAATGCACGCCGCATTACGTTTCTCGTGTCGAATGTTTGTCTTCTATGATTAATGATTACAATGTCATTGGAAAGTCTCGTGCTACGACTCTGTCACTTTTGTAATATCATTTTTGCGTCGTTACTTTTTTGCTTGTGTTAGAGGGACCATAACCTGTAGGACAATTTGTACTTCACTTTTATATTTATCATCTTTTAAGAAAACATATTTGCGTTGAAAAGTTCTTTTAAAACATGATTAACAAGCTTTATTGAATATAATTAAGCCTATATTTTAGTAAAAGTTAAGACATTCTTATGAAAAACCATGAAATTTTAAAGCGTTTTAGAATTGATTTAGTAAATTGTAATTCTACATTTTTAAATTGTAATAGATAGTTGTTTAAAAGCACACACGATCATTTGGTTGTACAGGATTTTCTACATATTATGCAATATTGTATTTATTTATAACTGCGGTCTCTGAAATTGTTATGCAATTTGCTGAGAAATCATTTTAGATAAATATTATATTAAATTGCCAACATTTTGTCGGTTGACGGTTCAATAAAAGTCACACGCGATTATTGTTTGAAAGCCCATGTTACATAAAATCATAGAATTGTAGAACCTCCAAGAAAGGTTTTAACTGTTCATCTATACGGAAATGTACAATTGTCGTGTTGTCAAACTTGAGCTTTTGACTTTGAATGTAAAAAATTATTAGAAACTGATTTCTACGTGCTTGTATATGAATTTTATATACTTCTATATTATAAAACAAAATATCTAAAAGTATTAGAGTATACAAATTAAAATCTGAGATATAAGAAAATTTGTAAGACGACATGAGTTTTTAGAAAGGTCTATCCCAACATAACCAAAAGTTTAAAAATTTCTGTACAAACATTTTGTTATGTTAGGATAGGTGTCTTAAATTAAAGTATTTCTGCAGATACATTTGGCCATCTTGATAATGTGAATAACTTCGAAAAAATCTTTAAACAAGTACTACCATAAATTTGTAGCAGAGAAAGAGTCTTTAATAGTAAATTTGAAATCGTTTTCCTGAATCAAGTCAGGCTTGGATTGCCGAGGCTTTAGAAAAATTTACATTAATGGGTTGAGATAGTATCTGCAGGAGTTCTGTTTACAAAGTTGCGTTAATTAAGACTTCATTTATCAGGATAAATGTGTAATTGCATTGATAAAGAGATGATGTCAAACTTGTATTAAAAAAATACGACAACTCTAATTTAATTTTTAATAGAGAGAGAGAGATAATAAAGTTCCAAAATTTGGTTTAGGTAAGAACTTTTAAATTTGCATGTGTTCTGCTTGCTAGGAGATGCAAATTTGTGCGATATCGCCCAAGGGAAACAAGCTTAGGTTATTAACATAATGCAACTTGTCGAGCGAGAATAAAACTCGCGGAGAGTGGAAGAGAACGGGGCAGGGAAAGGGTGTGAGGCGCGAATCAGATTCGCGATAGCTTCCCTATTGCTGGCCAAGAGTCGGCTTAGCTATACGGTACGGTTAAACAGTTAACCAGGCTGTTGAGTTCAAGGTTACAATGTGTACTATCTCTGGTTGTGTAGGTGAGCGCACCTTTCTGACGAACGCATGTGGAAAAATATTAGAGACCAATGGCCCGAGATAACAAGTTTTGAAATATTATGAACATTAATTCTATTATTAAAATTGTACATACATAAATTCACAAATATCAAGGGGACTCTAGTTAGTTTACTTAATTTTATGTAAAACTATTTTTAAGATCTACTTTAAATTAGTTTCTTATGTGTAATCAAATGAAATATCTGTTTGGTTATTATAAGCAAATACTGAAAGCAAAAGATTTAAAAAATAATTGACTGTAGGTCCAAAAATTTTTTGCACAACTCTATTGTTGGGAAATCTTCGTGAAATATTATTTCTTCGATGACAATAGAATGTGAAATTTTAAAAATTACATATTTTATTGGTTGTATCGATGTATGTAATACACAAAATCTCACGTTGGTAGACATTCAAGAAAAATATGAATTGTAATAAGATAAATTCGGGAGAAATATGGAAATTGAAAAAATTGAAACAATCCATGCTGGGTATTTGTTTTCTGTTTCAGAAAGTCTTAACAAGCAGAAATAGAAAGTTTTTTGAACATTTTTAAATTTACACTTCTTTGTTTCATAAATAATTTCATTCTGACTTTTTTAATAATGTGATTTATTTATGTTAATTATATTTCATTATAAAACTTTTCATCGTATTTTATTCGAAAAAAATTAAGATAATTTGTTTACCTTGACAAATTGTTAGATTGTGGTAAGCCGCAAGAATCTATCGTGTGCATAAGAGAAACATCTTCATCTTTCAGGAAGTTGAATGTGTCCACGAATCATATACGAAAATCTTTCGCAGCATTCACGTGACCGTTATATCGTTAATCGTGAGGGTTTTCTTACTAAACTTGCGTTCGGCGTTTTTCTTCTTCCTTTTGTTAATGACTTTTAACGTTAAATTTACTGTTGCTCTCAGGTAATCATTAACTTTTGAAAATGTATGGTAATTGTGTGTGCTTCCAGGTAAACGTTTTGAGGAATCTTTTTTTTTAAAAAAAAGCTCTTACAAATGTATAGTTAACATTTTCGTTCACTTCCCAGTTCTTCATTATCATTTTTATCTTTCGAAAAGTCTATTTTCAAAAATTGTTCAACTGTACTGATAATAATCTCAAAAGTTCTAGCCATTCAGGTGCGATAGTTTGAATTAATTTACTTTCTGCACATAGCTAACTTTCTCCGCGTTAACTAACGATTCTATTGTAATATCGATAAGACTCAATCACCCAGCGTAATAGTTGTACAATAGTCATTAGTACATTATTATGCAATCAATTATCAGTGAAAATGGCACAATGCAATATCGCACTTTATTAAAGGTATATTTTTCTATAAACCATATCCTTTACTCTACTTTTTCTTTTTTATTATTAAACAAGAATTATATTCTTCTGTAAAATGTTTTCTTTTTTTCTGTTCTAGGTTTATAATTTTCATGAGCGTGAACTTTTCATGGACATGTTGTTTTTGAACTGCAAGGATAATCGAGATGAGAAGTTGCAATAAAATATAAAATTCTTCGGTAAACAGCAACAGCATCAGGCGGATTAATAAAGTGTCTAAGTTACAACCGACTCGAAAGCTTTTAACCGTCTTAATGTAAATGCTTGTTGCTGGATCGGCTTCTTTCATACTCTAGTTACACTGTTTATTTTGTACCCAATGCCATATGGGAAATACGCCTTTGCCCGGCACTAATCACCCAAGTAAACAGAAACAAACATATCCAGGAAATCATTTAACAAGGACATGAAAATGTTATTGAAAATCTTATTAGGCTCGAGTTTCAGCTGCATACTTGATGTGTTTGTTGTAAGAATACATAAAAATCTGGGGACATTCCTTTTTATGTAACTTAAAGACTGTCCCTTTAATGATACCATAAAATTATATTGGCTCTATTTATCATCATCTAATCGGAAAAATCAATTTATCCTTGTGATTAAAAAAAAGTGTTCTCCAATTGAACTTGCGCAACAGGTAATTCAATTTGAGAAATTGATCACGAAGTTTTGTAGTTAATTAAACTCAATTGAAAATAAGGATTCTTTGAAAGACAGAAAGAAAGAAAGAAAAAAAGAAAGAAAGAGAGGGAGAGAGAGAGAGAAAATAAAGCGGAAGAAGGCGACCCGCGAACTAGCCATTATCAATTTATAATGCGATCGATCAGCAAGCGATAGAAAAGTTCAAAACAATCATTCATAGTAGTTTGGGCTTTCACTTTCCAGGACGATAACGCTAATTATTTGATGACGAAGATAAGCTTCTTTTTCCTCTTTATTGTTTCTGTTATAACAAAAATAACAGGCCTTTCTTTTTCATTTCTGCAAATAAATTTTGTCCCGTGCTATTGTCAGTACGAGTTATGAATAAAAATGACACGTTGGCGTAATTATAGACAAGTGCATTAATGGGTATCCTGGTAATTAGCTTAATTATGATTGGACAATGGGCTTTCTTTGGTTGATGAAAGTTTCGTTAGGTAACGAGATGATAAAATATTGGTACTGCCATGTGATATACGTGTCTGCATATCAAATCATATATTGGGACCTCACATGATGCGACTCTCGAGAGGTCAAGATGTTTGGTGTTACGTTACGATACACAAGCTACTGCTGTATATAGTGTAATTTGTTCGCAAAAATCAAAGGTCTAATATAGTATTTCAAAACAAGAACAAGAGAAGCCTTTTGTGCTTTGTACAAATGAATCTTGGAGGGTTGATTGATGAAGAGGGTTTGAGGAATTTTTTCGCTTTTTCAATGGCGAGTACATTTTTTTTATAGAAAAACACTTCGTGGGAAAATAAAATTATAAATGGGAGCCTAAAAGGAAATCTAAAAAGAAATCTGAAAATAAAATCTAAGAGAAAACTTAAAAGTAGAAAACCTAAAAAGAAATTGTGTAGGTAACCTATAAAAAACTTGATATAGAAAAACCTGAATAAAAACTATACATGGAAAACCTGAAACAGTTTCAAAAAGGAACCTTGAAAAAATTCTGAGTTATATTCTAAAAAAAACTACAAATAATTTTTGAGACAAAAATCTCCAAAACAAAACCTAAAATCAAATTGTAAATGAAGAACCTAACATAAAATCTAAAATGAAATCATCGACTATATATTTTTCGCGTTAAAAATCATAAAATGTCCTCTGTTGGAACTTTATTTTGCACATTACAATGTAAATGGCGAACGCAGGCATCTGGGATGAATCGTTAAAGGCCTGCTGATAAAGTCAAACAAATGGAATTCAGTGTATCCAGTAAGGGCCATCTAACATCGGCCATAGTCACAGGCGAAATGACAACTTGAAAATGCAGCGATATTCGCGATTACGTGAGACGTACAGAAGAATCCCGTACAGGACGTGGTTTGAAAAGAAAATGGCCACGGATAAGAAGTAAGAAACCGGGAGGACGGGCCCCACGAAGGGCAACACTTCCTGCTACGATACACCACTAATAATAGTTCTCACTATCTTTATCTATCTGACCACTAGGCGCATATTTGCACGTGTTATACGTCGCTACTTTGCAGAAAAGTTGCGGCGAATAGGAGATGAAATAATATTTTTAAGGAGAAATTAAAAATATTTTTTTGTTACTTAAAAAGATTTGCATTTGTCTGTTGATTCGCATCAGTTTTAAGTTTAATTTAACTTAAAAAATATGAATCCAATCCAAATATGGATTGCTTCTGTTTTGGGATGAAGTCACCAAAAGAGACATTATTCGAGGCCACATTTCATCGTATTCGCTAAGAATTATTCATGCGGGCATTTTCGTCGGGTCAATGATCCCGCAAATTCGTCATGTCTGAAGGATTCACTGCCTACGATGAGTTTGCAGACGCAAAAAAAAGTTATAGAAAAAAAAACATTTGCCAAGTTGTAGCCGTAAATAACGATACTCTTGGTTTACGATTCCACGACCAATGAGTTTCGAGAATGCCAAATAATGTTAGAGCTACCGTTAGACGCGCGAATTTTGGATGAAATATTGCGGCTGTCGATTGGTATTCTCATGCTAAATTTAACAGTGCATTTGACTTATATTTATTGAAATGGTATAAGATCTTCGCAATTCTTGGCACGATGCTTGACAAAGTTTTCGTTACTTTATCGACGCATGTACATGAAATAAAGAAATTTACCAATTTCCATAAAAATAATTCAACTCTTTATTTACGATAAATAAATGACAAGTGATTACCGCTGTCTAATGATAATATTTAAGTTTTATATGCATTTACGTAATCGTATTACATTGGATTTTTCATCAATGTCATTTGTTTACAAAGAAAACCTTTTATCAATAATAACTATAATCACGTTTCGTCTGAACTTTCAGCCGTGAGCTAATGTATGAATATACATAAATTGATTTGAGATCTGAAACGTCTATCACGAAGACGTATATAATATCGTTCTACTGTCAGGCAGAAAGATACATTTCTCTTGTAGATCGTGGTGTTATCCCTGAGGTTGGATCTGCGAGGTCGAAGTCCTTTTCTCTTTCCCTATTTAAGTTCATTCCGCGTTTATTTTACATAACCCGCATTTTCTTTATTCCATGTTTACAATCAATTAAATTTCCTCGCTAATTAATTATATGCAATTAATTATTGTTTAAGTAGTTTGAAATTTAATTGCTTAAGTGCACCTAAAATATATTCATTAAAAGGGAACTTTAAGAATTAATAAAAAATGTAACCCAACACAAAAATCTGGAAACCTAAAAAAATCTGAAGGAATACCTGAAATATACATCACAAGAAAACTTATAAAATAACTAAAAACTTACAACAAAAATATGGAAAGAACTAGGAAACACTTAAAAATATAACATAAATTACGATATGGAACATCTAAAATAATTTTGAAATAACTGTAATTTAATTTTTTTCTTTTATAAACTTCGTTTTAAAATCAAATTACCTTCAACTTTTTGTAATACAAATCAGTTACATAATTTTAATTGAGAATGTTATATAATCAAGTCGTCTTATTAAGGTACAAAAAGTTGGGGATAATTTTGGAATTAAAGGTCTTGCGGTATGATTGTAACATAAAACTGTCGGCGCCAGGTGACGGGAAAAAGCGTTCAGGGAAACCTTCCTGAATGCTAATGCGTTTGTCAGTGTCGGAACAAGGAATTCCCCTTGGGGACAATCTCGACACGTCGAATCACACAGATAAGCGACGGAAGCCTGCAGAAGAGGATAGTCTGCGCAATGACCCGATGGTCAATCATGCTCTGTACCTTGTAAAAATGCGTACCGGTTCTCAAGTACTTGCTACATGAAATGTAAGACAATTTTTCTCACGCTTGTTTTCTCTCCCAGAAAGAAAAAAGACAATCTGTTTCAGTGTCCAGAATTTGTCCGAGCCAATTAGTAAAATCAGTGTTAGAATTGCGCCATAAAATGAGCCATTATAAATGAAATAGAATTAATTTTATAGCGCAATTAAAATGCGAGAAAAAAAAGGCGAACCATAGTCGCGCTTAACCTATGCGAGAATCAAAAATTACTTTACGATTCGTTTTCTAACTGTTTATTGTCATTAGGATTGGATAATTTTTCCTCTATTGCCTTGTATATTTCAATTACCGCTGTGCAATTAGCGTGTGTGATTTTTTTTACCGACCGGACGCACTTTTCGACAAGCGCTTACTTCACGACTTTGCTCATAAAGTTCTCTCTTGCTTTTCGATTTAAAACGATAACTTTTTTTTTAAATGAAATTAAATGCGAGTGAGAGAATCACCACTTACCCGTCATTAGCATAAGCACTTGGTTTTGTTTAAGCCGTCGTTAACTGAGGCACATCTTGATCGGTAATGTAGGAAACGAGTTGGGTTTGATAAAGCGAGCATTTTCTTTCACGTTTCATGGCTCTTCTAAAGATAAAACCGAGTTATTTCTCGTCATATTCTTTGCAAGGTCGTCCGGCCCACGCGTGTCTGGTTTTAATTACCATCAGGGTATTCAATCAAAACCTTTTTTTACATTAAAATTTGTTTTTTGTATTTTATTTCATCAAGAAGAATATTTTAAAAGTATTTTTTTGTATTTCTTAGCAGTAAAATTGATGAGTTTAGAAAAAAATGTTAGTGCATGGTTGAATTTTTATTTATTTCAAACTATAAGTTTCTATGTTAATTTAATAGAATAAACATAAGTTTCATAGGATGTTAATGCTTTTTTACCGTTGTTCTCGTAAGAGGTTGAAGATAGTGCCAGGAAACAAGAGATAGGAGACACTGAGTAGACAATTGTCTTTGTGTGGGCGCACATGCTGTGGTCCTGCAATGTTAACTTTCTCGTGATATTGTTTCAGACTTCTTGTGGATTTGTACACTCCGCTAGAAACCGCAGTAACATTCATAAAGACATTTTTGGACATGAAATTTAAAACTTAAAATAAAACTATTAATAGTAAATTTAAAAAAAAAATAAGAAGAGATCTCAGTAAAATTTTAAATATATGAGGGAAATTAAAAAAAATTACTTTTAGTTACTTATGTGTTCATTACGCAACTACACATTCCAAATTGGGTTAAAATAATTCAGTTTTTTGGTTTTTGTAAAATCACTTAGTTGCGAATTTTTATTTTGAAATAGAAAATTTGAAGAAAAATATTTTTTACTAGTAATTATTAATGTAATTAAGGTATACAAAATTGTCTTTCATCAAACAAATACAAAAGAAAAGATAAAATGCGACTTCCAACCATTTTCATAAAATTTTCCACAATAAAATGGAGAAAAACTTAAATTTGCACAGTATAACCACTTTTTTTAGTTTAAAATTTTTTCTGCTAAAAATGTTGTTGTAATTTTTTTCATCATTTTCAACAATCTTTCGTAAGGATTTGAAGAATTTCCGAAAAATTTAAAAGTTACAATTTCTAGCCTATACAAGTAACAGCTTAATCAGAATTGTATGTAGACATTTTTCACATAACAAAATACATATGTAGCAATAGATACATGAATTTTCTTAAATTCTTTCATGTAGTTGAAATTTCACTGAAACCTCCCCTTACGAGAACTAGAAAAATCTCAAATTAAAATCTGATAAGAAAATCTGAAACCTAAAATAACTTCAAAAATAAACCTATAAATTAAATCGAAAAAAAATTAACGGAAATTAATGATAGTTGATTACAAAAATTTAAATCGAGTAAGAAAAATTCTTTAAAATTATGTATGTTCTATTTTGTTTTTAAATTCTAAATGAACATTATACAGATATTTTAGATATTAAAGATTGACAATATCTTAATTTTAAATCAATTTAATACTATAATATTATTTCATTAGGGTTGTATGCATTTTTTGTATTTACCTTTAAATGTTTCTCTATATACATATCGTAGAGCCTTTTTTCAAATTAAATCAAATCGAATATGTGAATAAAACCACACCTAATGTCCTACAACTCAGAACAATCGACATCTCTGATAATTCTAGCTATTACTCAATCTAAATAACTCAATTGATTCTTATAAATTCCTAATTAGCAAGATCTAATGTCAGTTGCCTTCGCTTAAGAAATACTTCTTACATCCGCCGAGACTCTCTTTTTTAAACGACAATGAAGTCATACACAATTTTTAATTAATTATCATCCAACTGGAAGTTGAAAAAGGGCACCCAGCCCCCAATAGAGTCGTTGCCATTGTTTCGATTAAACAGTGATACCAATTTCAGATATAGCTACAACGATTAACTCTGCAGAGTTATTTCAAATCTTATGTCTATTTTGTTATCCACTTTCACGAGCGCGAAATGAAAAGCGAAATGGCAATTTTGCAACATTATACTTGAGATAATCCTTATCCAAACACGGCTTTATACTCGAGCTGCTTTAACGTATACCGGACGTGAAATTTAATTTAATATCATCACACAATAATTTACAAAAATAGAATGGACCCTCATTGAATTTTTAATTCAAAATCTGCTTATCAGTTCTCGGAATTTCTTGTCGTGTTGTAAGGTGTCGTAAAGAATAACATAGTTCTTGCGAAGTTCGATAATTTGGGGCCAGAGTTTTGGTATTCCAGATCCTCGCTTATTTTCAAACCAATTTCAGCTACCTTCGCAAAATTACACTTTTAAGCTTTGCAAACAAATTATTTCAAAAATATTTGCTTTGCTTATGTTTATTCTTTGATTTGTCTCGCAGTTTTTTAACTTAAAAAATAAATCGTAGGCCCAGTAATCGATAGTTTCTGTAATTCGAGTGGCTTTCACCAAGCAGGGTGGTATATTTGGGGTAAAATAGGCATTTAAAGTTTACAACCATTTTTTTAGCTAAAAAGAAAAGAACTTGTAAGAAATGAAACAACAATTTTATTATATAAGTTGTATATTAAATGAATTTTCTTGTATCTAATTTATGGAATATTTTCAGTTTTTAAACTTGTATTTAATATGAAATTTATATTTAATGTAACATAAATTTCATATTAAACGCTTCACTATCTTGGTGTCGTCTATAAGTTGTACAACAGCCGGTCTCATGGCGTTAATGAAGTTACTGGTCGTTGAGTTATCTTCATTTAAAGTGGCAGAGCAACTCGGAGTATTTTCCCGATCGACAGGAGCATCGCACGGTGCATTCGCCACCTCGTTTCTGAAATTTGATAAACGTTGATAGAAATTGCAGCACCTATTAAGTCAGTTGGAATTCAATTACTAAACAGATTATTTCTTCAAATAAAAAAAGAAAATGTAATAATTTTTTTTCAATACAGAAATTGAGAAACAAAATTACCTGTGGAAAAATAAGCAAAGAACTTTGCTGATTATGTACCAGTGTGGTCGGATCAAGATTGTTGTGCACTTCGCAATGTTCGAAGCGAAAAATGTGATCAGCAATGCGAGAGGACTTGGTCGTTTTCGCATAACATGTCGAGGATGTTTGTCCTTTTTTTTTAACTTTTTTATCCTCGAATTATCTGCCACTGGTGTCAATGAATGAAAATTTGCTAACAAACTATATAATTTTCATGTTAAAGGTTTAGGAATTTTAAAGTAATATTTCCCATTTTAAATTCGATGTTGAAACTTTATTTTCACAATGTTAATTCAATTTTTAAGTTTGATTTTTTATTTCTTAAGGTAGTCCTACTGTAGTGAGCTTTATTAGATAGACTAAAATTATTTAGAAGTTCTTAATTGTTGAGTTTTTTTAATGTACATATTTTTTATACAGGTCAACGAGAATTTTCGCGAGTTATTTTGTAGGTTAGAAAATATATGAAATTTATGAAAAAACGTCAAATTATACGAAGAATCTCATATTTCTCAACTTTTACAATATTTTTAATAAATATAATAATTAGATAAATCATGAAAAAACTTATTTTTATTAAAGTCAAATATCAGAGAATAATTATAGATTTTTTAACGTATAAGTTAACGATGATTCTGCTGAGTTATTTTTTACAATTACATATAAAATCATTGTCAGCCATAAAGCATTGAATATGGCGATTTGACAGATAACCCCTTTTTTCGGGACACAAAACTTGTAAAATAATAGCACCATATAACATTGTCAAGTATCACTATTGAATTTTATTATTTATTTAATGATTAAAATAATTAATCTCCCTGTAAAAATGAAATTATTTGACTAAAATTTAAAAATGATTTGTTACATTCGAATTTTGACATTTCGAATAAATTATTAATGCATCAGAAAATTAGTCAAATACACACTAATTAGATAACTTTTTATTTAAAACAAATGCTTAAATCATGTTGGTACCATAACACAATTTTATACTGTCAAATTAATTATTTTAAAAACTTAGAATTGCATATTTATTATTTTAATTAAAATTATGGTTTCGATTGTCTTTTTGATTATTTTGCCACGGTAGAAAAAACCTTAAAAAAGAAACTTTTAGTTTTTTTTTTAAGAATATAAAATAGAAAATGTAAGTTTTCTTTTAAAATTAATAAATTTAAACTTCAGTACTCGAAGTTTGGGCCTTAACTTCCTGTGACAAATTGGAATCTGACTGGAGCAGATTTGTGCTTTTGAATTTAACTTTAGATGGCATAAAGCTGTCAATCATAGAGTTGAGTTGCAACACTTTGTCAGGAAACGAGTTTAAGCAGAGCAGAGTCTTACAAAATGTCAATTAATGACAATTTACTTACTTTAAATACTTCGATAATTATAAACAAGGTCGTTACCTCCTTCTGCAAGAGCTCCAGGCCAGGCGCCATGATGATAGCATTTGCGTCCAAGTTCTTATCCGAGACTTGGTTCATCATGAATTTATGAATATTTCACGTCAATTTTTCCATTATGACGTTTTATGCCAGACAAAAATTACTTCTATAACACGTGGCTGACAGGCTGAAACAAAACAGGATCTA
>JABFPM010002534.1:0-16457 GCA_022817325.1 Idris sp. 1 HC-2018 | reverse complement strand
ATTTTAAGTTTTTTTTTTTTTTTTTTTTTTTTTTTCACAAAAATTGGAATATATGCGTTTGATATATATTAGTCATAATGTTAAGAGAGTTGAATTATACACATTTTTAGCTGAAATTGGAAAAATTATTCACGTTTTTCTCCTTTATTGAAAAATCGAATTATATTAAAAACTTAAGGTAGATTCAATGTTATGGTTGAATAAACATTGTCTTCCCTGCTTTTACAACAAAAAAGACAAATAAAATGATTATTAACAAAATCGGAGATCCTCAAGGAAATGTTCAGTCGATTAGGCATGAAATTACTCGGAAAATAACTCAACAGAATAATCGTCAACGTATATTTTACAGAATTTATTTTTCTTCTTTGATATAAAATCTTGACGCTTTTTCATTTTAAATTCAAGTAACTTTCTGATATGACCTGTATAAAAAAAATTTAAATTAAGAGATAATGCCGAAAAAATTTCGTTGTGACGTCATTGTTTTATTATTTTCTTTAAAAGAATCAGAAAATAAATGTTAATATATGTACAATAAAGCTATGCTATTCGTTTTTATATATTATGTTTTGATTTTGTTCAAAAAAATTTTGAAAATGACCTATTTTTTGGTATTTTATAGTGGTATTAATTTTCAAGAAAAAAAATAAAAAGATTAAGAATATCTAGGCATTTTTAATTTCCAATAAAGTTTACCACGGTAGGACTACCTTAAAATATAATGTACATTAAAATTATACCAGTTAATTATTAATATCTTCATTTGTTTATAGTGCTTAGCGTTTTTCACAATCTTCACAGCAATATTCGATATTTATTGCCTGTCGCAAGCAGCTCCAGGATCAACTCATACAGGATATTATTTGATATCTTATGAATTCGTTTACGTTGGAAACGAGCATGGTAAAATAATTTAATTTTATCAATTAGGCTCATCTGAGGTGCAAATAATTATTCAGTGTTTATGAATTACTTAAAAATTTAACTTACATAACAATGATTATTCAGAAAGAAAAATAATTTTTTTATATTCTTCAATATTAAAATGAAATACTTTTTTAAATTGTCTCAGGTGACCCTAATAAATAAAAATTTTGTTAATATAAGAATTTGGTTCTTAAGTTTGAATGTATATAATTTTTTCAGTTCGAAATGCCTTGATAGTTTTCGCACTATTTTCAATTTTCGGAGCAATCGCTGTGATGGTCACCTCCGTGATGCTGATAAAAGCTCTAAGAAAAGAGTACGAAAAGAAAATCATGCCCTGGCTCTACTGTTTTGCAATTTTCACAGCTTTCAGACTTTTTGCCTTCATTTTCTTCAGCATCGTAAACGACCTGATTTTCGCTTACAATGTCATGATGTGCCTTCTCTGGATTGTTTTTATTCCGGTATCAGTCTACGGTTGGCTTTTGGTTTACTCATTATACATCGAGTTGAGTGATTTGACCCGATTGGAAGACATTGCACACTTGAGAGTAAGAATTTTTATGACTATATATATATATATTAAAACAAGAAATATTCATTTATAATTTGTGATTTATAAAATAATAATTTATTATTTTTAAATTATTAATTTCAGATTGGAACCTTGCAATCGCTGAATGCTTCAACCACTCATTCGATCGCTGGATCCAGACCAACAACACCACACAGCACAGTTTCCACAATGCCGGTTAACTGAAAAACAAAAACTTGAAAATTTACCTTGTAAAAAACCAATTAAATTGGTGATTAGTATTAATTTTATTGTATATATATATCGATAACAACGATATATAGACACACAGTTTTAATTTTTTGGTAGAAAGTACCAAAAGAAACGAAAAATGAATCTCACTTTGTATTCATATCAAATATCGTAGCAAACGCTTTGAATGTTTTTTGATCTATCGATACTGACGTTTTATAATTATATAACGAAGTAGCCTTTAAGCAACTGAAAAAATTCCGTCCAGATATTGTGAATTTAGATAGTTAAATAACGAAATATCGAGTTGTTCTTTATAAATGTTAACTTTTTATAATCAATTTGCAAACGTGATTACTGATCATTTGATCTCTAACAGATAACGAAACTGCACATAGATGACGCACTTTTCGCAACACGTATTAACGAAATTGCCTACGACGAGCTGTTAAGAGTTTGAAATTTTAATCGTTTTATGTGAATTCCGTCCAAGAGAATATAGAATTATTTTTTAATAATTATATTTTATATATATATAAGATATTAAACAACACAGACTTAATTTGTAAAATGATATTATATATTGCGAATTTTTAATCCTTTACATTTGTTGTATACTTTTTTTAAATAAAAATCGTGTAAATAATAATATATGTAGACAAAAGCTTTTTTAATTGTGGAAAATTATGAGAAAACATGTTTATGATAAAAAAATAAACATTATCTTTGATGGAAAAAGTGACAAATTGAATACTTGGATTATAAAATGTCTAATTCTACATTTTAATTTCAATAAATATCGTTTTATTCAAAATGAACTAGTTTTATTTTAATTTTAAGTTTTGATAAAGCAGAATGTGAAATTTGTAAACGAGTTTCAGCTTTCATCAAATTAATTGTCATTAACTCGAAATAATTTACTTTAGTTTTGATTAATTTATTTCTTATAATTTGATTTTAAATGTAATTTAATAGAAAATCGAAAAAAATTATAAATTGAAATGATCTTATTCACAAAATTATTTGTCACTTTAATTTTATTATAAATAATACAGATTTACTGATTTTCAATCAATAACGAAGATTGTTGACCAACAAGTGTTACTTAACTTCAAACTATGAAATAAACACAATGTTGTTACAAAGATAAGACAAAGCGGACTGTATACAACGATGATAAGTAGTTCGTGGCGCTACCACGGCGGCAGCACTGTAGCCTCGAAAGTGAAAGAAAATATGTGAAATCAATGAAAGTCAAAGAAAATTTAACGAATACAAACAACTTCATTTAACAAACTTTAAATTTATTTGTAATAAATTATTTTTTAATATTTATATTTTATATTACATATATAAAACATTAACAGACGCGGCATTAATTTATAATATGGCATTCAATATTGTGAATTTTTAATCATTTACATCTGTCGCAGATTCCGTAAAGGTATTAAGTTTGAGAGAAAATCCGCTAATTCATTTTGAAGTGTCATCGTTAAAATTGAAGTTGTTAGACCTGTCAAATGCTTTTGTAGAACGAATAAAAGATTTTGGAGCATTACCAATTTAAACTCTTTAAACTTTTCATTGAAAACATAAATTCTTCGTATAATTTACGAACAATTGATATTGCTCGCTACTGTCATTTAGATACATTAGTGGTAGATCAAGAGACTTTAACAATAAGTAACTTTGTCTAAACCTGTGAGAGTCAGCGCTTAAAAAATGGTTACATCTTAAAAACATTTATCTGTTCGAAGATATACGGTGTAAAGAAAAGAAATGTTCAGAAAATCATTTTGATTTTGCTACAGAAGAAAAGGTATGAAATGATTGTCAGAGAATAGCCTGATCATATAATAAAAATGTATGCGAAATAAAATCTTAAATAAATTTATGTTTATTATAAAACAATTTCTAAGAAATAAAATTATTAGTGAAGAAAATTTGATTTTTTTAAAAAGTTGATTTTTTTCATTTATTTGATTTTGTCTATCAAATTCATTTCTTGGGTACAAAGAATATTATCAAAGACAGTTTTTATCAAATTACTTCTGGAGAAACCAAACTATTATTTTCATGCAAGTTAAAGGAACTGATATTTTTATTGTTGTTAATAATAATTGTCGAGTTGTACTTGTTTTTTAATATTTTTTCTTGAATTTTGTTAAGCATACCTTTTTAACTTAGGTAGGTTTTTAAATTTTAAGATAAACAATTTTCCAGTTTAATTACCGTTAAAAACGGTTTTTAGCTGTTTTCTCTTTTAAGTTATCTTTATGACTCGTTTCCTCGGCACAGCAGAAAAATAAATATGAATAAAAAAAGCGATATAACTTATAATTACTTATAATTTTATTTATAAAGTAGAAAAAAAAGTTTTTCAAAATTGTAAAATGATTTATATAAAAAACTTCTGAAATTTCAAATTATGATATTTCAATAACTAAGCGGTAAATGTGTTCCAAAATCGGCATAGTGATTTATTTTACTTTCATGTATGTATGTTTAGAAATTGGATTGTTCATCTTTTGTTTTGGATAAAGAGAAATAGACTTAACAAAGTATAATAAGAAGAAGTGAGACACAAATAGAGAAATCCCCCACCGGCGTTCTTTTCTCCTTACTTATAGTCGGGTATAAAGTTTAGTTGAGTTTTGAAATATTTAAAAATACAAAATAGATAACTCAAATTGAATTTTAACAACAATTTAGACATTTTCAAGCGTTTCCAAACTTTTGATCATTAGTGTATTTTCTTGTTGAACATCTTGTATAAGAAATCTTAGTACGGTTGCACATAATCTAACAGAAGTAGATCAAAATTATTTGTATGCAAATATGTATTGAAGATAATTTTATAATTTTTATATTTTAAACTCAGTTTTTCATTTATCTAAAATCCACTGATTTTACTGGAAAGCGGGTTCAAATTTCTTACAAATCAAGTTTTTTAAATTTCGGATTCAATTATTAAAAAAATATTTGATTTTGTATACATCCAGAATTAAAAAATGTTTCGTATCATCTGTTTGTATAACTAGAAGAATTTCAGTAAATGTAAAACTGTGTTAAAAAAATTACGTGCTTAATGTCAATGACTTGATTGTAAAATATGCAAATATTTTTATTCAAATTGTTGATAAGAAATCAGAAAAAAAAGTTTTTTATTAGATTGCGGAGATGACACAGATATCATATGGAAGTGTATTTACTATCCTTCATGAAAAATTGAGCATGAAAAAGGTTTTTTCCAAGTGGGTGCCGTGATTGCTTTCGATGGAACAAAAACAGCAACGAGTCGATAATTCAGAAAGCTGATCTTGAAGCGTTCGGCATGAATCTTCATCGAGCAATGACTTCAATTCTTCATCTTCGAATTTTTTAGGTTGCCCAGATCGTTCCTTGTTTTCCAGCTCAAAATCACCACTATTAAATCGAGCAAACCATTTCCGACACGTTTGTTCAGCTAGTGCATGCTCTCCATAAACTTCTACTAAGATTCGATGACTTTCAGCAGCGGTTTTGTTCATGTTAAAATAATGAAGTAGAATTTCCCGCAAAAACACTTTATTCGGTACAAAGTTAAGACATATTCGATGAAGTAAAATATATTGTTATTTGCACTTCAACCAAGTGCTATATATTAATAATGATGCTCAATGATAGTAGATTTACGGGGAATACTAGTCACGCCATCTATTGGAAAAGGCCACTTGTCACGCACTATATTAGGCAACGCTACGAATTAATTCAAACACCTAATCTCAAATGACACAATATATTATTTAAAAGTTCAATATTATGTTTTTTTTATTGTTTTTTAATTAATTTCCATCATATTTTTAAACTGGAAATTATAGACTTTCTACAAACATAACCTTACTTCCATTTATGTTATTTCTTATTGTTACCTACTTTATATAATTCTTTTCTTTTACGATATTTCTTGACTCAAAGTTTGGTTGTTATTTGTTTTCTTTTACGTGTCGTTTCATGTGTATCTTCTATATTTCCTTAATACGTACGAAAATTAATTTTATTAAAGTGATTTGAAATTTCACGACTTCTTAAAGCTGCGAGATCATCTATACTGACATTCTAAACTAGATTTTTGTGAGGCACTCCTAGTATGAGATTACCTTGTAAGTAACTTGTAGGTATCTTACTTGATACGCTGAAATGTAAATTTGACAAGTAAAACTTTTAAATTTCTAGGCATAATTTTTGTGAGAAACACCTAGTCTAGTTTGTCCATATCAATACCTTACTAGTTATTTGTAAGTTTTACTCAGACTAGTACGCCTCGCAGAAAACTTACTAGAGCCTTACATAAACTAGAAAACGCCTAGCAAGATTTTTACTTGGGTTTATCCAGCTCTTCCCTAATTTTTAAACTTGATTATTAATTTTTTTTAATTTGAAAATATTCTTACACTATTGAATTGTTGAAGACTTATTCCAAATGCTTGGAACAATGTAGCAATACAAATTGGTTGCAGTGGCAGATTATCTTTGCAGACCTGATTTCCGACAAGAACATTGATTGATGACTGAGGAAATATCTCATATTTCCCCATTTGTTCCATAACAGACTGAAAGATTATTTATTTTTTTGTTATAATTCTTTGATAGCTTAAATTAGTTTTAACTGAAAATCAAGGCTTACATATTATATTTCAAATTTCAGTTCAGTTACCTTAAAATATTCAACATTATCCACAGCCAACTGTGGGATTGAAGGTAGATTCTTTACCCAAATAGTAATAGGTGACAAACTGATTAATAGATTGATTTTTTTATTATATTCCGGTTTCATCGATAGCAAAGCATAACTAACTGTAGTCCCTTGAGAATGTCCAATATAAGTCAAAGATTTTTGTCTAGTTACTGCGAGTATATAGTCAAGCATAGCTGGAATATCATACATGGCAATTTGATGATAACTGAAAACATAAAGAACAAAAATTTCGTTAAAAATATCTTCATGTTTGATTAACCCCTTTTCAAGTACTTTATGATTTATTTTGCCGATGATCGAATAGAAGTATAACAGGGGCTTCAAGTTTTTTGCGAGAGTTGAGTTTATCAAAACATTTGTATATAACAAAGCATTTACATAGAACAGTTAATGCAGAATAATTTGTCAATCTAATTAATTATAATTATTTTTGGCACATTAAACTAATGTTATTTATATTACAAGACTAAAAGTTAAAGTCAATACTTTTATTATTACTTCGATGAATGAGTTTTCTTGAAATCAGTATAATATTATAGAATCACAGAATTAATGTAAAACAATTGTAAATGTCTCGATCGTACATTGAGAGAATAAAATTCTATATTAATTCGATATCGATGCAAAATTCATTGATTATTTGATGTCTATTCAATAACATTGGTCTACTTTTTTGCTTTTAACTCACCAATATTATTTGTATGTTAAGAAATTTTGACAAGAGTTAATAGATAGAGAATTTTATAGAAATAAAAATTTAACAGCATACTAAAGTAATTTACAATAATAGTTAATTGTTTTACCTAAATTTCCAAAATTCCGGATCTGTATCTGCTGACAATCGCACGTGTTCTCTCGCATAAGTATTACCTCTAACATTACCTACCCAAACATCAAAACCTGCATCCGCAGCTAGAAATGCTAATGAAATAAACATTCAGATAAAAATTTTTTATAACTAAATCATTATTAGTTGAGGTAGGAATATCATAAAGTGAAATCTATGATAAATCAATAAAAAATTTCAGATTCAGTGCAATCGCGTCAATTCGACGGTAATGGGACCGCAGGTTTATTGGATTATCCAATTTTTTGGAATACCGAGAGTTCAATTTAAATATACTAATTATTATAAAAAAATAATAATTAAATATACCAAAATTTTCGAGTTTAAAGAATAAATAACATAAATTGTGTTAATTTAAAAGAAACTAGTCTTTATTTTTTATTTGTACTGCAAATTCAGTATTTAAATTCAAGACACAATTTTTTAAAACTAATTTTTTAAGTCATGTTCTGCAAAATAAAATGTTAATAATTTATGATGATGTGTCGGATTAAAGAGTGTCCGGAATATCGCGATTGAACTGTTTATAAATTAAATATTTTTCAATTCTATCCCGCCGTATGCTAGATGAGAATTTCTTCAACTTAGTAAGCCAGATAGTAAATTTCAAAGTTTGATCAAAATACAATAACGGTATTGGAAAGTATGCTGAATTTAATGTAAATTCTATTGTAACTTTTGTAAAACCAATGAAAATTTGATAGAAAACTACTATGCTTATATTTATACCTTAATTCACCTATATGCTTAACCCATTTCCGGCCAAGCCATTAGAAAAGCTTTTTTTGAAAAAAAAAGTTTTACAGATGTATTTGTTACATCAAAATGTAGAAGAAAATACAAAAAATGTCATTTGTTTGCAATAATTTGTTTATTTATAAAAAAATTGTTAATTTGTTAATAATATGTCATACTGATTAAATTTGCCATCATTGTGTACAATTAAAATAAATATTTGTGATATTTATGTGAACATTTATATTTATGTCAGGGTAAATGATATTGTGATTTTTGTAAATCCAATGAAAAAACAAAAATTATGTATTTTTAATTTTTTTTTACATCTATATTTGTCAATTTTATAATATTGGAATTTTTTATATATTTTTATTATTTAAAATAAAAATTCAGTAAGTATAAAGTTTAGCAACCTAAAAATACGCCTCTTTATGATAGTCCTACCTTAATTATGATATTAATTTATTTTGCAATTTGCTTATTACGTTTTTAATGAATTGAGAGTTTCGTCAGTAAGCATATTGAATTACACTTTTTATTACTTCACTTTATTGTTGTGTTAAAAATTGCTTTGAAATTGCTTGATAAGATTTGCTTGTTGGAAAATTGTTCAAATAATTACCCAAGTCTTTTTTTGGACCCATTAATACCCAGCCATCTGATGAAGCGGTTATTCCGTGCTGAATAAATATTACAGGTTTGCCTTTTCTTTTTGGATCTCTTGGTGAACCGGGTATTCGGTGAAAAGTAATTCTGTATCCATCTTTAGTGGTTACTTTATGCTCTTCAGCAGGATATCCGTGTTGTTTAACTAATCCTGTCTGTATAAATAATAATATTATATTAATTTATTATTAAAAATATATTATTTTCATAATATTATTTTACTGAGGAAAAAGTTAATTAACTGCAAAAATATTTGTAATTGAACTGATAAATTATTTTTAATATTTATTTTTCAAGTTTTGAATTGGATGTAAATTACCTTTTTTTTAATTATAAAAATACAATTAGATTTCACAAATCATTGTAATATAATAAGCAAAAAATAGCAACATAATTCTTTCTAAATAATTTCTGTTATTATGAAAATATTATTGATTTTATAAAACATAAAAATATAATTTATAGAATCTTGAATATTTAAAAAAATGTTCGCGCATATTGAATTTTGAAGTTAAATTTGTCGTAATGCTAGTTAATGCATTTATAAGTATTTTTCCTTAGTATTTAGCATTAAATAAATATACATTATTAAAGTAATTATTTATTTAATTACTGTTCGTAAACATGTTAAAATAAATAAAATGGTAACGCATAAATAACATGTTATCATTATCTTAATTATTACATAATATATTTATTGACAATGAACTTTATTATGTTTGTTTATTCTAATTTTATTCAAAAAATTTTGGTAGCAACATATCACTATTCATGTTTTTGAGTCACTAACATTATAACATTTTTCTTAATCATTTTAAATAATATTAATAAATCTAGATATAAAGCGTTCTCTTAAAAAATAACTAATGTAAAAGTTGCAGATATTGCAAAAAATAATGCTTGGAAATTTTGAATATTAAGTATAAAATAACCGCAATTTTTTATATTTTATACAACGAATAGCAACTTTTAATAAGAAAAATTCTCAACCTTAATTTTTCAATATTTCTAATTCAAAAATATAAATCTTATGAATAATCGATTTTTCTATATTTTCAGTATTATATCAGAATTATAATGAATTTACCATTTTGTCTTTTAAGTGTATTTTGCTTACAAAAAAAAACTTAAAAACTTTTGATTTGATAAATTTTCGATTTTACAATCATTTGAAACTATACAATTATATAACTATACAAATACTTTTATATTCAAAGTTGTCTGAACTGCAACGACGAACACTGCAACTTTTAGACCAATTATTACATTTGTAGTTTTCTCCTCTGTCTTTCGCAGTCCGCAAGTCTGCGATATGATTTTCATAATATAATGTTTGAACTTTGAAATTCAGAAAAATCGTTTATTTAACCTTTTCAAACTCGGCATTCATTGTAATAGACATACTTTTCAATAATTATTTTTATCCACTTAATTTATACATTTTGTGATATTAATAATTGATTTCATAAAAAGGTTCAGAAAATATTACAAAAAAAAATTCTTGAAGTATTTTGACATTAAGATATTTTTCTAGTAAAAAATCATGACCAAGAACTAAAAAGAGCAGCTGAGTGAGCACCAGCAGGATTTATGGATTTTTTAAAATGTTCTTATTTTTCTTGATATTTATAAATTAGATTTTTATTGGTTTATAACATCTAAATACATAGTAAACTTTGATACCACAGAAAATGATTAAAAATTGATTTTTTTCTGCACCCCATAAAATATTATGAAGTGCAGACAAAATTGTAAAAATATGCATAGGTCATATTAAAATCATGTAGATTAATAAAACTCAAATAAATCTAGCTCCTTTAATTTTCTGTCTCAAAAGGTTAAGAAATAACAAAACATTAGGGTTGAAAGAACTTTTCTAACTTTTAAAAATTCGTATTTTTACAGTAAATTAATGTATTTTTACATTGTATTTAAAGTGAAGAATTTTTTGTAATTAAAATTATTCTTAATTGATACTTACAAAGTCACAAATTACAAATTCGTTGTTTAATGATTGAACTTTTCTAAAATCTTTTAGTCGAATTAATTTTGGTTGCGCAAGTCGCGGTGGAAACGCAAGATCTGCTATTACCAATAATGGTAACACCAACAAGAGGCAATATTTCATTTTGTTCCTTGCACTTGTACATACAAACAAATAAAGTATTATCATAGATTTATCAATAATGTTTACAGTTGAATAAACGAAACTGTGCACATTCAATGATTCTAATTTTGCCTAAATGTATAAACCCGCTAGATCATTTTTAATTTTTATATACGCATGTATTCAGTCGTTAAAAATCCATTAAAAACTTTTTTTTATGTTTGTTTCCAAATGCTTGAGAAAAAGAGTTCGAGAACAATGATCTAACATTTATTATCATTTGACAGTTCAATGCAAAATTAATTTGAGAGGCAATACACATGAGTGATTCACACTGTTGACATTAAGTTCACAAAACTGCATTTAATTTAAAGAACAAACAAATATAGCTTGAGTAATTTTTCCATCTTTCAAAAAAAGGGTTCTTCCACTTTTGGCAATTTTTTTAAAATTTTATTGATTAACACATTTAAACTAGAATGAAATTGTGAATTTGGAAAACTTGATAACAAAAAAAGGCAATTTTCGTCCAAATCTTTGCAAGTGCAAGGATTTCTGATCGAGATGCCGGACAATGTATTACTGTGCGCATCTTTTATGTTGCATGGTGCATATATGTACGCGCTCATAGGTGTATTTACGGCATCACCACCTTGGTCAGCCGGAACTTGACGACAGTGTCTCTTGTTCAATATCAAATCTACTTTGTATTCCTCTCTTGTTGTTTATTTCAAGATTCACAGTACTTTGTAAGATCCAATTCGTTAAATATAGTCAGTTCAATAAAGTTTTCATTAAACATCATCTTTTCAATGGACAATTGCATTGTAGTTATTGTCGTATAATAATGTATTACCTAAGATTGTAAAAAAAAATATATTGTTGACCGTGAAAAATTGCAGATAGTTGTGAACAGTAATTGTCAAGTAAGATGCAATGAATGAAAGTTAGGGTTGAATAAAGACAAAAATGCAAATGTTTATTACAATGTTTAAATTAACTGAGTATAATAAAAAATCAAATCTTAAGTTTCATAATGGTTTGTTTGTATTATATTCAATGAATATTAATTTCATAAACAAAGAGTCTTTTTTCCAGTTTGATCTTTTGTCTCCGGAATTGTCCTTTAATTTCTTTTTATATAAGATATCGTTAAAATTGAAATTAAAGTTGAAAAAAAAGAAAAATGCAGTTAAATACAAGAAAAGATATTGTAGGCGCACTAATTTTATTCTCATTTTTTATTTTTTTAATTATTCATAGTACAGTTAATTATATTTAATTATAATTATATTATATTAGATTAATTATATTAAATTGAATAATTCTTCGATAAATGACAAATCTTGAAAGTATTAGTTTTCGTTAATTATTATTATCAAAGTTATAAAAAACTATTTATTTTTCGTGACTGAAGAGCTAATTATATCGGAATGATTTTCATATTAAGGAATTATAAAATCAATTATAATTCATATAATAATAAATTTAAAGTTGAAAAGCTTAAGGGCCAAATCAATAGTTAAATCAACACAATTTGATAATTTGTGAAGTTAAACTTTATTGTTTAACCATCACAATTCTTTGTAATTCATATAATATTTCGAAAAACGAGACATATTGCTATTTATTATAACAATGCAGAATTCAGATAAGAATTTTTTTACGATGATGGAAGATTTTCTGTATGCAAAGAAATTATAACAGTAACAAATTTTTTTATTATTTTATGGTCATAATAATATAACTAAGTAATTTAACTGAACCTTAATTAAATAATAGTACACTTAATCACTTAGTATAAAAAATATATTAAATATTAATGAATTAAGTAAAATAAAGTTTCCATGAATTCGAGTTTAATTCAGTTTTAATTTAGAAACATCAAGATCAAAATATACAGTAAATTTATCTTTTCTTTATACATGATGCTTTATAACATCTCAAGGCCAAATGCATACTTAAACTTAATCACATTAAATTAACTCTTTTTTTTTTAATCAATTCAAGCAAAATAATTTTCATTATATGAAACTGCATATAATAATTTGAAATTGATAGTCTGGTTTAAGACAAGTTTTCATAAAAACATTTGAAAAAAGAAACGTCTCTTATTTGATTACTCGAAAAGTTGTTCGAAGGCTTAATATTTCCAGTAATTAAAATAAATACGAAGAACGTCATCAATGACTTTCTTAATATGGATTCACAACAAATTATAATTAATTTGATTAATTGTTGGGTATTTGAAACTTTTCCACTCGACATTTTCGGGATAAATAATTATAATAATAAAATGTATATTTAAATATAAATACAAATTCAACTATTTTTGAATAAGGTAAGGAATGATGTTTACTGATAAGTAGTGCATCTTTTATTACATTAATCTAATTTCTTATACTGTTTCAAGACGACCGGTAGTTAATCGATGCCAAGATAAGCAGAAGAATTTGTATACAAAAAACAATGAAAAATATATTACAACCAAGGATCCTTTCTGCATATAAAAATTCAATTAGAAATATTAAGAGTATACTGTTAAAAAAATCTTAGTGGTCCGATTTTTCAAATCAGTTTTTAAGTTTAAGTTCTCTTCTTTCTTATTTTCAAGGTTTTTATGACTACACGATAAATGTTATATAATTTAAATTCAACTAAAATAAATTTACTGCATACTATAAATTGTTTATAAAAATACACTGTCAACATGAACGATAAATATTTTTGAGTTATTTGCGATAATTTGATGGTAATATATCGTGAAATTTTTAAAAAATAAATGTACTATATGAATCAAAATGAAATAATATGTTTAAAATTACTTTTATATTTAAAATACACATTGTGCAGAACCCATGATAATATTTCTCTGAATTGCAGTTTAATATGAAAATTAGCAGTCTTGTATTATAAAAAACATTAACTTGTATTAAGTTTATTTGAGGGGACCTTCCACAAGAATAATGGCTGAAATCAGTAGTTTTCAACGAATCTTTCTTAAAATTTGCCCAAACATAAATTTTTGGGTCCTAAAAACATGCGTGATATTCTTTTTTAAAATTGTTTATTGTTTACTCATTTTATGGAATTTCAGAGATACATAAAGGGCCAATTTCAGATGAGCGATGTAACAGGACTTCAACACAAATTGTAAAGTTCAATGTCTTAAAAGAAAGTAAAACTCTTTACAAAACTGTATTACTGATTTTTAATTGTTTATTTTTTTTATAAGTTATGACAGTATTTTCAACATTTTGAATAAAATCAGGTGAAATGGGCCTATTTTTGCTGTTTTTTCGAATTTAAACTGTTATATCTCTTGATAGAAGCAAATAATCAAAAATTTGTATTACAGTTTTTTAGAGGAAAGTTCATGTCACACCTTGTTTATTAAAAGTTATAAAAACGTGTAAAATGATTTTTTCAATTATGGCGGCTTGAAGTTTTACTCGTGTTTTTACACTAAAGATTTTACTCCAATACAATACATATTTAAATAACATATATTCATATTGTTTTAATCCCTAGATCGTTAATAATATGTAATAAGTAAGCTTATTAGTATGTTAAACTTGCTAAAAATATCATCATTTTAGCATGGACGTCTCCTTAAATTGATTTATTTATAGAAAAATAGCACTGATTTATAAAAAGTACGAATAATTCTGTTTTTGAAGATAATAATGTATATATAATAAAATAAACCAAGCATTACTTTATATTAAATCAAATCTTATTACTATGTAATGGAAGCTAAATCGTTATATAAATTTCATTGTCATGGACGTACTAGACGTCATGTATCTTGGATTAGAGCTTGCTCACAATAGCATTCATGCTTGTTAATCGAAATGCAATCTATTGTATTTAGGCAAATTTCCCATGTACTTTCACGCATTAAAGCACAGTTTAGGAAAGATCCTTTATTGCTCACACTCAGTTACAGCTTAAGATTTATCACTGGATGAGTAAAAGTTAAGATAATTATTTATATTTAAATAAAATTTATTATACTTATTTAAGCACACGATTAATGAGCATCGATTATTATTTATTACAATTATCATTTATTAATATAATTTGTTATTACATTTAAATATAATTAAACATCACATTTTTTCACATGAAAATTTCTTTTAAGTTCTTATTTACAGATACAGTAAATCGATATATTTTAAGATTTTATAAATGTTTGTAACAATTTTGAAAAAAATCAGATTTTAGTACAAACAAAACATTGTGTATATTGTAAATTAAACTAATGGTCTGATGTGAATTTAATTTAGAATTTATTTAACATGTTTGAATAATTCATAAGATGCGTTTCTCAGTACATAAAAGAGCAGGTAAACTTTTCGATAGAGTATAAAGATTCGATTAATTCGGGTTCCAAACATCATTCTTGCATGTTTGTAGTACTTGTAGATTTTCACAAAATCGATTTTAGAATATTAATGTGTTGTGTTGCGAAATATATATATTTTAAGAAAATTCATGCATTAAGCAATCATTCTTATATATATAGCAACGAATTGTTTGGTAAATTTTAAGATTAATAAAAAACTATAAAACAAAAGGATATGCAATAATTTCTGTGGATTATAACTAGGTAAGGGATTTTTTTAAAAACATTGAGATAATTTGATAAATTGAATAAATTGAGATAATTGAATACTTTCTGAAGATCTTTCCGAGTTATTTGGACCCTCAAATACATGGAAAAAATGTTGAGCAGTCGAAATTTCCTTGCTGACACTCCTTTTTTTGCAATTTTCGACTTTTAAATACACAAAAATAACGATTTTAGAGCATTTTATTAATTTGTTGTATTAAAATCTTTTGCAACGATGCAATGTAAGTCTATAGTACATCTTTAAGATTTTGTTTTTAATTTTTTGGCCTTTGAATTATCAGAAAAATTTTTTTCTCTAAATTTAATGGTTGGAATTCAAAATTAATACAAATTAGCTGTTTTTTTTATTTGACATAGTAAATTTTAAGGTATCCCGCGTACTCGTACAAATTCAATAAAATAAATATTTTTCTTTGGAGTAGCTATGAATCGTAAAAAAATATTCCTAAATATGTATCATTGAAATAAAAAAATTAACAAAATGCTCTAAAATCGTTATTTTTTGTGATTTTTGTAAACTGCATTAAATGGGATGTGATAGTAAAGAATTTATAATTAAAAAAAGGAGTGTAAAGTGTGTGACTACATCGCATCAGAGCTATATTTTATGAAAATGTAATTCGTTTTTACGTATCAGTAGTTACTCCAATTTGCGGTGGAAATGAACGTGACCTATTCTATTATTTTGAAAAAAGGGTTTTTTTGACGCGGGGTGGGGGGGGGAGGTGGGGGTTTAACAATTTTGTATTTGCTAATGACTTTCTGAAAGATAGGCATTTCAACTGTAAGCTGTCAAATTTTCATGAAATTTCAATGATATTTGCAAAAGATATTCATATTTATGGTCACCAATGATCTCCAAGCAGGTGGCCGAAAACTTTCGCCGGGCAGTGTACGTAAATGCAGACTTAGAATTGATAACAAACTTAATTTTGTTTATTCAAAAGATCAAATTAAATTTAAAAACTTGAAGTGTTTTTCTCTCAGTTTTAATTATAAAGCAATTACCTGGTTATTATTGGAAGCCAC
>JABFPM010002533.1:0-16458 GCA_022817325.1 Idris sp. 1 HC-2018 | reverse complement strand
GAATATTTTAGTGTAATTGATTTTTTCATTTGACTAACTTTTATTTTTTGTAAAATTCCCACAATTTGTAAAAGTGCTGGACGGCGATCCGAGCGCAAGTCCCCTTATTGCATCGAGGCGTTCAATTGCTGTTAATATAAATTTTGTATAAAGTTTGAAATATTATTTATTACCTATTTTCAGCTGTGTCATGTACATGTCTACTTTGTTTAGCTTCGCAATGAACCCGCAAAAGTGTCATGAGAAACTGATTTTGTTCGCGAAGAGTAACCGGACCGTTCGTACTTTCATTTCTTTTGAATTTTGCCAAAATCATGTCCTGCTCTTCCTCAGTTAACTGCTGCAGTCGTGAGATTATGATGTTTTGCACTTTTCTGTCACTTTGACCTGCAAACAACAATAATGTTATTAAAAAATAATATTTTCAAAATTGAGTGTATATAAAAATAAAAAAAGAAGACAATTCAAAGATATTTGCCCTCTACATCCTGACTGAGTTTAGTGTACCAGACTATGGGACAGTGTTCACACGTAAAAACAGGTCTCTCTTTTCTCTGATCGCCAATTGCCAAAAAAGCCTGAGATATCGCTGCAAAAAAGAAATTGTTTTATTGGATGTTTACTGATCAAAAAGTCAAACACTTGTGCAAAGTTTTATTTACCTCCGACAAGATCATCGGCGACCGAGGCAGACTGACATTTAAACACAAAGCACACATAGTAGTCTGAGTTCGCGTCTTTGCAAATAAAGCCAAAATGGTCTGGATTGTTGATACCCTGTACACAATTCATTACGTCTCTCAATTGTTTATGGAGGAATACTTGTTTACGGTCTGGACTGATTAGGCGAAGATCGTGGCGACCAATCTGAAAAATTTTACAATTTTGTATTATTAATAAAGTCTTGAACACTTTATAGTTTATCAATCATATACTTTATAGCTATTAATTATATTTCAATAAATTAAAAACACAAAGTGATAAACTTTATGTTTATAATTAAAATATATACATTAAATATATAATATAAAATATATAATTTAAAAAATAAAGCAGTTTAATTTTTTTTAAATATAAAGTAATATACTTTATATTTAAAATGCTTGTTTGTCGTATTTTTTATTAAAGTACCTGAAATAACATAGTTCGATTTTGTTCATCACTGGCCTTGCCAGCAGAATCTCGACGCAAAGTGAGCACATTTCCCGTGGACATGGCCCGATTTCTCATTATCTCTTGCGCTGCGTTCGCTCGTTTTGGCATTGGCTTTTGATCTTTGTTGTTCGCATTATGGCTATTGTTATTAATATTGTTGTTATGATTATTTTTGTTATTTCTGTTGTTATTGTTAGAAGTTTCAAGTGTGGGTGACAAATTGGCCGCTGACTTGCTCACATTTTCAGAACTCTCTGACAGCTCGTTGGAATTCGAATCCTGTAAGAAAAAACAATATTTTGAATTTTTGTGTTACAAATTGTATTTGTAATTTTTAAACAACATTACCGTGCTATCACGACGAATATTATGCTGTTTGAGTTGTTGACAGGCTGTTATTAAGTTGCTCGCAGTTGATTTTGACTTTTCAAGCACGTGCGGCCGAAATTTAAGTAAAGCATCGTCTATGTAAGTTTCAGAAACTTTTAAGTACCTCGAACTGCCGGAAAAGTGTTGCGATATATCTTGAGGATTCACTCGCTGTTTTCCCACATAATACACCTAGAAATTTTTTTTTTTCAAGTAAGATTAAACTTAGTAACAACAAAAAATCGGGTTTTTATGTTCTTCAATTTGGCAACTGATTTAAGATAGTTCTTAAGATTATTTTTCAACTTGTTTAATTATTTGTTATTAATTGTTGAGTATAATAAAATACCTCAAAAAAATGCGAAGAACTGGGCGAAATGTCAGCCCCAATTGTGGTTAAAGTTGCGGCACTACTTTGTGACCTTTGTGGCACATCCCTTTCTATTCGATTAATTTTTGTAGAAGATGAAGAGAGTGAAGAGGATGACGACGACGAGTGCTCCTTCATCGCATTGAACAACTCTTGAACCTAAGAAAAAAAAATAAGAGTTCCACAGTAGTTTTAATTATATAAAATAGTATTATTGTATACTATAATATAAAAATACAGTGCAAAATATTAACAAAAATTATAAAATATAATAGTATAGTATAAAATATACAAATTATATTGTAAAGTATAGTTTCAAAATATAAAAAATATAGTATAAAATATTAAAATACATTACGAAATAAAAATAATAAAATATGAAATAAAATTGTTTTTATAAACTAATTTTCCTTTTGATTGAGCACAAATGTTTCTTTTTATCATAGAAAAATAAAGCAAAAAGCAGTCGTCGCGATTAAAACGTGGACTTTGATTAAATAACATCAAATAGTTTTGCTGAACAATAAAAAAAATGTCAATTGGCTGTGTCGATTGAAGCAAGGCCGCAATCATAAAACAGCAATCGAATTATTGCTATTGATTTAAATTGCTTTTTGGCTGGAATAAAATTGTTATGAAATGTTAATTTTTTGTTTCCATCATTTCAACGAAATCATTCTGTCACGTACATATCAATTGTCCAAACCGAATGTCACACTGTAAATTAATTCTAACTTGTAAAACGAGACGAGAACAATGCAAACGTGCTTGATTTGTTTTCAGATGGCTCGAAATCAAACTCCCTTTTAGCAAAACATTTTTTTGTAATCAAACTAGAACATAAATTAAAAGCCGATTAGAGGCGCGTCTGGTTTGCTTCAGAAGTGAGATTAATTTTTGCCTCCCATCATTTTATTTTTTTTTTCATTATTTATTGTGATCGATAATAAATTTTTAATTATTATGCATAATAAAATTTGAAGTCAGAAATTTATTATACTCTGAAGGATGAAAGGTTCAGAGTTGGCCAACATAAACACGGTCAGCTTAAGCTGGCGTGATCTTGGAACGTTATTTATAAACTGAGATGCGCGCTACCGATCGCTCAAATAAACCCCACCAATTTATAGAACAACGACTCACATTTTCGTCGTCGTAACTTTTTCAAAAAATTGTTCCCCTAAATTATTACTTTTTTGTAAATACTTTTTTTACTTTTCTTATTTGTTCATTAAACTTGATCAGTGTTTCAATTAAAAAGCACTTTGTAACGGTAAACAAAATTACATAAAGTTTATTTTATGAGATTTGTTATTTACCAAGAAAATTTATGTAATTGATTTGTTTTATTACATTTTAACTGCAATTAAATTGATCTTCAGATAAATTTTAATTTGCAAATAAATTGTAATCTAGAAAAAACATGTAGATGGCGCGTTTTTTAGAAAAAAAAACTTGAACAATGGATTTGGATGTTTAAAAAATTGTTATCCAACAAGTTGTCTTCAACTTTACTCGAAATTAATTATAATGAGCGGCTCACGTGGCCGACCGGCAACCTGTTGTCTGTCTGCGATAGACCGTTTTTGTGACCGCATAATTTTTCTCTATATTGCTCGCAAAATGTATTCAGTCGATCAATCAGTGCGCGCCTCGCTTGTTCTTTATCTGCAGGCAATTTTCCTCCTGCAGAATATTATTACAACCAAAATGATAAGTCACACGACTTTTTTTGCGGCAAAATTAAACGAATATTAATGACACAATAAAAAAGTACATCTACTTTGCATATTATTCAACGTTTGATTGGCTGAATGCATTTTTTTTTAAAAAAAACATAAAAGTAATATCAATTAAGGCTCAGATCAATCAGTTAATTAATTTGTTTTGCCAACAAAATGTAACTTTGTAAACTAAAAATTAAAAAATAAAAAAATGAGCAAATTTGTTTTGTTCTAAAATTGCCTCTCAAGGTATAACAAATTGTCATTGGGCCAACAAGTGACCTGAAAAACATTGAAAACTTTTTTTTAATTATATATTTTTTGCTTGATTATTGTTTTATTTTCTCGTTGTTTTAGTTTTAATTACTTAAGGTGTACAATTTTTACCGATTTTTTGTTAATGGCACTGGCATCACTGTAAGAAGTGACTGTCACGTAAGGACTTGAAGTTGACAGAGGCACTGTTATCATAATTTAAATGTAGTTGTTGACAAAATATAAAAAATCTGTCACCCACGTTAAAATCACACTTTCACTATATAAAATTTGGTTTTGCATTAATTAGTAATAAAAGAAAGCACATTTCCGTCCGAAAATGTCGTCGCAAATCTGAGCTGACGGACTGATAAAGATGCATCGTCCGGCACGACACGTTCAGGATCACTGCTCGAATCTGCGTCGAGCTTGACTTTGAAACTTGGAGCGGAGCGCGGTCGCGCCACCGATCGACTAGAAAATAAACACGTTTCTTTTCTCTTTTCCGATTTTCAATTACTTCTTCTATAGTGTTTTCAACTTTTTTTTTTTATAAATATATAATCGATATTTAATTTTCAAGCGATCCAATTATGTTACAATGTCAAATTTTATTTGTTAAATTTAATACAAAATTTTTTATAAATAATGTACTTTTTTTAATTTATTCAAGATTTACAAAAAAATTCAACTATGATTGAGTTTCAATTATAAATAGACAATTTTTCTGTGAACATTATTTTTCTTTCGTTGGAAAATTATCATAATCTCAATAAAACTGAATTTAATTTTATTTAGTACTTGTCAATTTACATTTCTTCATGTGAATGTTAAAATTGACTGTTTACATATTCATTTATGTTAAATCAATTATTGTACACTACAGTTTTTCAATTGACTAATCTATAAACGCTTTTCATTGTGCTCTGTCTACTTGTGCAATATAATATTTTTTTTATTTTCAAGTTATTCTTTTAAGTTTATCTATTTTGAAGTAATTATTTTAAACTTCAATTAATATAAGGATATTTTTTATTGCGGAAAATTTATGAAAAGCAAAAAAAAAGTGTAAAAGTGACTTTTTGCGAGAACTCATTAACCAAGACCAATAAAATCCGTCGACGATGAATGTGTAATTTTTTTCTTTTATTTCATGCATCCTTCTTGGCTTCTCTTGTTTTTCTTATCCCACGGAATCTATAAGTATGTCGAATGACAAGTTGAATGCAAGAATTACATAATGCAATTTGTCACGTAGCACTGGATTTAAAAAGAAAAAAATCCATGTGGTCAATAAAAAATGTCTCTTAACAATTGTTTCTTTTAAATTGACAAGTTAATTGTTAAGCTGGCAAAAAAAGAAAAGCAAATAAAGAAAAGCTGGCAAAAAAAGTTGTTTAATTATCTTGCTGAATACATTTTATGGATAAATAACTGTAAAAATTAATTGACTTTACATGTTTATTGTACAATTAAAAAAAGAGGACGTACTGTGTGGAATTTTCTTTAATACGTATATTTGCGGTGGATTCATCTTCCAAAAATAAATAACGTGCGCTCAGGTAAATTATGCTTATGTAAGCGACCCCACTCTGGTGTTTCTTTCGCGAGGACTGACCTCCTTAACGTCCTCGTGAGCTCCACAAGAAAAGCCTCCAAAAACTCAGCGAATATTTATGAGCCTGAATTTGCATATTTTTTTTTATTCTAAAAATAACAATTTATATCGACTAAATTAACTGAATGTTTTAAAAGTTTTTTCCAAAGTTATATTTTTTTTACAAAATCCTTAAAGTTCAATTAAAGAATGAATAGTTTACCATTGAGAGAACATATTTTTGGATGTGAAAAATTTACATTTTTAAGATAATCCAGCTAGAACTTCTATGAGGTTCCGAAATCTTGTTTGTTCAGAATTGGATCATAGAAAATCCAAATAGCGTTTCTTTAGCTTTTCGGGGTTAAAATTTAGCAACGGTGTAACTTCCACTACACGAGATAACATCCAACCCTCTAAACTATCACGCTGATCTGCAAGCCAAGTATGTTTTCTTTTCTATTTAATGTAACGTAACTCATTTTATTATAAGGACACATTGTATGTATAACAAAAATAAAAAATAACAATTTATATTTACATTTAATCTTCAAAGTTGTTTGTCTTTTAACACAAATTTGGAGGAAAAATTGTGAGCTCGTTGACCTGCTGTGACGAAATGAATATAGTTCTGCGTCACATTTCGCAAAAGCAATTGCAGTAGATTGATACTGGTCTGACCCCGGAACTTGATCGGAGCTTAACTCCAATAAGTGATCTTGTACACGCGATCACTTGGTCCGCGCGTGAACGCAGCGTGCACCTTTTCGTGGCTCTATTTTTGAGCGCGGATCCGCGCCAACAACACCACCAATCGAACATTGTTTCAAATTCTGAACACGAAAACTTTGATTTACAAAGAATATCAACATTTCCAGCTTATTGTTACCCTGAAATACAACAATCAATACAAATATTATTATTTATCATTTTACTTGAGAAAAAAACAAATTACTTTAAAGTATAAGCAACTCTTTGTTCTGTTTGTCGTCATCGTTTCTGGAAATATTTAATTTGACGCCATTTATTTGACTTACTTGAAATGTACAGATGCTTGAGTGAAGAGATAATTTATGTAACGCGTGATCGCACTAACTATACCGCGTGTTTTTGTTACCAAACTGTCTGGCCCTCGTCACGGAAATATCTTTAAGCAATGTTCATTCACATTACAACTAACACGTTGCAGGTCTTTTTTTTAGTTTACTTTTATTTTTACATTGACTTTAAAATATTCATTTTATTTGCAGCTTGTGTTTCTTTTTGTTTCTGTTAATATCCCTTTTGAAGGTTGGTGTGTTAATTTTTAATTGGGATTTAATTGCTCACCATTTCAACGTTTTTTGCTCGAAATAAGTGACAGTAATAGCGTCCATCCTCCCCTTTCAGCATGTAGAGAAACATTCCACCTTTGGCATCTTGCAAATTATGCGGTACTAGTTGCTGTTTTAAAGTACTCTTCAGAGGATGCTCGAATAATGGCTGATCCTTGCATGCTTCGTAAGCTGAGATGTGTCCTGCAGCTACGACCAAATTTACCTAAAAAAGTTTAGTTATTTTTTAACATTTGAATTAAGACATTTTTTATAAGCAGTTTTTTTTTAGATTAACTGTAAAATGATATAATTTAATTTTATAAATTACTTATATAATTACCTATATATTAGATAAAAATCTTGTTATTTTTTAAAATTTAAATGAAGAACTTTAACTTAAGCAGTTTTTTAAAATAATCTAATTTAATTTAAATATTTTTTTTAAAATTAACTGTAAAATGATGTAACAAAAAATTAAAAAATTAAACATAAAATGTGTTTAAAAGAAAGTCGTTATTTTTTAAAATTTAAATGAAAATAATTTTAATTAATTTTACAATTCAATTTGAGTTATTTTTTGTAAATGAATGTAAAATAGTTGAAACGAGAAAAAATGTAAAATTCAATTAATATACCTTATCACAGATAGTTTTCCTCTTAATTTGAGGCACAACCCATGGCAGCATCGGACCACTGAATTTTCGATTCAGCACCAAAGATCCCAAATAATCCGCAGGTAAGGATTTCATTTTGACATACTTTGTTATCACGCTTTATTGTCAACAATTGTAACTTTGTGACAGCTGATTTTCTAACCTTTAACGAATTCTGTAATTTTCTAGTAGAAAACAAAAAAGTATATAAATAAGATAATACATTAACAATTAACAATATACAAAAAAGTTCTTACTGTATACAGACATAATTAACTTTACAACTGACACAATAGAAAAGATTATATTACGTAAGCATGCGAGAGAACAAAATAACCTTAAATGTAAATTTATTTAGAGTTTTCGTTTTTCGAATTGTTGAGATTTTAAATTTTAATTATACTTTTGCCTTATAATTTGTATTTTTAACGAATTTCTTCAAATTATAGGAAATGAAAATTTAAAAATAACGGTTATAAAATTGACAAAAAGAATGAAATCTTACCAAAATTGAGTGGAACAATTTTGTTCAGAGTTGAATTTGGCAGCATTATGAGGACAAAAAAAGTGAATTGTCAACAATAAATTTTTGCACTGTGTGCTAATTGACGCAACGGCGAACGATGGTGTTTATGGAACTATGATTTTCTTTATTTCTCGTTTTTGGCTTTTTTTTTATTGAACTTTTTGTTTTCAGTGATTGACACAAAATGCGAGAAGAAACGCAACGGATCGTTATCACGGGAAACAAGTGTTCTGTTTTGTAAGCGGTTAGGGGGATCGATGTCGTTTTATGTGTTATCTACTAAAAACAGAGTTACCACGACCAACTTCAGGTTGGTAACACAGTTTCCAGAAAATGTCCAATCTGTTATTTTTTTTTTTATTAAAAAACGTATTCTTTAAATTCAAAATTAATTATTAACATAGGTATAATAATTAAAAGGTTAATTTTAAAAATAATTTTATCATAATAAAATTGTTTAGTAAAATAAAATTGGTTCAAATAAAATTTGTAGAAATCTACATTATCTACAGTTTTTGTCAACTTTTTTAATGTAAACTTGAACAAACGAACAGAAATATACAAAAATATGTACAGACTATTTTTACATACATATTAAATAAAATATTATTATGAATTTTGTAAAAATTGCAGAGCCAAAGCTTCGTCGACTTGCAAATTATTGAGCGACGAAATCTGCTTTCTTTTTCTGTCAAGTCGGTCCTCTTCACCAAATTTCCTTTTTGTTGGTCTGAAAATAATATACAATATTGTAAAAAAATTAGATTCAAATTAAAATTAAAATAAATCAAAAATGTACCTTGGAATTTCAGTTTGCTTGTCTTCATCTTCTGAACTTTCTTCAGAATCTTCTTGTTCCTCTTCACTGTCGCTACTGCCATCATCTTCCTCACTAATTTCTTTCTCTTTACCATAAATCTTGTCTGGATCTGGAAGCCAAGACAAATCAGGCTCATCGCCACTTTCTTCTTCCTCAGAATCTGCATCTTCATCCTCTTGTTTACGTTTCGCTTTCAATTTTCTTTTCTGCTCCTTATGCTTTTCCTTGATTTGTGCCCTGTAATTTTTCTTGTCAATTTTATCCTCTTCTCGCAGAATTTGTTTTGCAACTTCTATGTTGATTCCAGATTCTTCAGTATTTTCATACTGTTTGGCTAGTTCAGAAACTTTTTCTTTTGTTGGATCAATTACTTTCTGTAAGATGAAAGAAAAATGGTAAGAAATCATATTTTAGTGAAAGTAAAACTAAAAAAATTTAAGCTACACACATTGCCCTCCTCATCAAACGTTATCTTTTTATTGGCAACCAAATTTTTCTTCAAAATTTTCTTGGCTAGTGAAGCCTTTGTAACTGCCTTCTTTGCGATTGACCTCATTTCTTCGGTTTCAATTTGAACCTCGGGAATTTCATCGCCAATTTCTATATTTGTTCTTTTCATTTTTAAAACATCATCGTCGTCATCGCTTTCGTGTATAAAATCTACAAATTTCAAGTTTTATTAGTTTTTGTTGAAAATTATTTTATAAAATAATTTGTTACACAAAATTATACCTGCAAAAGAATTAATTTTTGGTTCCACATTTGGTTTGTTATTTTTAGCCTCTTGTCTTTGCAAAAATCTAACTCTTGGAGTTACCAGCAAACCTAAAGATCTGTAAAAAAAAAACTAAATTATTTTTCAATTCTAATTAGAGTAATATACAAATTTACTTTATATAATGACCTTGCATATGCATCAAAGTTTAAGTTTTTGACGTCAAAAATATCTTTGTTTTTCATTAAAGCAACAGATTTGATGTATGAAAGAAAAGCTCGTTTCGCACTTTCTTTTAGCTCAACATTTGCAGCCAGAATGCTGGTTAATTTTTTTTCGGGATTTATTAGTTTATCTGCTTGAATCCTAATAACAAAAAGTAATATTAAAAACATTGAATACCAAATAATGTTATGATAAAATGTCAAATTTATTTTTCAGATTAATTAGTCTACCTGATTTTGTTGATGGGAATTCTTTTGTCTTCCAGCCTTTTAATCATTTCAATTTCACTGGGAAGTAAAACCAATAAACTCTCTCCACCAGCTCCATAACGAGCAGTTCTTCCGGCACGATGTACGTATGCATCTGTATCTTCGGGGCAATCCACTTGAACTACCCAGTCAACTACAGGGAAATCTACAGAAAAAAATATATAAATATATTTTGTATAATAAAAAACTAAAAAAACATGCATTTTAAAATTATACCTAATCCTCTGGCTGCAATATCAGTGGCAAACAAAACAGCATGCTGTTTTCGACAAAATTCTTCGTAGATTGCCATTCTTCTTAGCTGGTGTAAGGTTCCATACATAGCTAGCAAACTGATGCCAGGACGCATTCTGCAAAATATTTCATTTACGTATTTCACCTAAAAATGAAAAGATAATAGTAAATTTACTTGCTTAAAGTAATAAAGTTGTTAAAATTATGACTTAATTATATATTTTTTAAATTATATTAACCTGTTTACAACTCTGAAAGAAAACTATGCTTTTTTGTTTCAGATGATTTTTAATAAACGACCAGAGAAATGACATTTTGTCTTCCAGTTCGCAGATGATGTAATTTTGCTGCAATTTTTCCGGGGTACTGTATTCGTGAATAAAAACGTGGGCAGGATTCTGTAAGCTGAGTCGTGCTAAATCGTGAACAGACCTACAATTTTGTTAATAAAAGTTTAATTCACTTATAAATATCATATTGTTTTAAAATTTGATTAAAAAATATGTGAAATAATACTTTGTCAAAGTCGCAGAAAATAATAAAGTTTGTCTTTCCGGAGGTAAATTCGCGATAATTGCATCCATTGTTTGTTTAAAACCCATATCTAAACAACGATCTGCTTCGTCGAGAACTAAAATCTGAAAAAATCATATTTTTTTATTAACTGTTTGAAATTATAATGTATTAGTAAAATATAAATTACTTGGAGATTATTGCAGTTGAAAAATTCATTCTGATCCATGTGGTGCAAAAGACGTCCAGGAGTACAAACTATGATATTAAATTTGTCCATTCGCTTTTTTTCAAAGTGAAGATCTTTTCCACCGATAATCAACCTCGATGTGAATCTGTGGTGTGATCCAATTTTCAATAAAACCTCGTAAATTTGGAACGCCAATTCTCGGCAAGGTGTTATTACTAAAGCTCCCAATCCGTCCATTTGGGTCCATTGTTTACAGTACAACATTTCTAAAATCTAAAACAAATAAATTAAATGTATATATTTAAAAAAATATAAATACATATATTATTAAAATTTAAGTTAATAAAATAAAAGACAGAAAACAATGTATAAAACAAAATTTATTACTGGTATTAAAAAGGCCAAGGTTTTTCCACTGCCAGTCTGAGCAGACGCAAGTACATCTTTTCCTTGCAAAATTAAACCGATACTTTTTCGTTGAACTTCTGAGGGTTTTGTAAATCCACTGTCCTTTAACCCATCCAGGGTATTCGGAGACAAGGGAAAGTCTGAGAATTTTTCAATTTTTGAACAGTCGATCTAAAAATTTTATAAAAAATAATTATAACAAACAAAAACAAAATTATGCAAATTTAGTAGTAAAAAGTTAAAAAATAACATATTTTAATGATACTTTTGAGGTTAGGTACTCACGTTTTCATACTGGGACTGTAATTTATTGATGATATCCGTCACAGGAACTTTCTTTTTTTTCTTATAAATCTGCACTTTTTTTGGCATTTCAACTCGTTATTTTGTCAATTCAAATAAAAAGTATTTACACAAAAAAAGTTAAATCAGAACTAATAACTTGTATTTATTTACTTATATGAAGTGCACGTTTTTTCAATGTAAACAGTTATTGACCTTCTGAACGTGTTTTTTTCAAAAGTCATTTACGGTTACGTTTAAGTTGTACAAAAATCAGAACATCAACTCACGCAGGCGCAGTGCAAAGCATCGACCAATCAGAGCTCGGCATCCTGTGACGTTATTTAAATATCCCGGGATTTAAAGTACGTTAGATTTAAAGTACGTTAAACTGCATAACTGCGTTTGAATTTGAGCTGACAAGTTTGGTGGAAAAAAAAAAAAAATAAAACCCAGTTTAAAATACCGTTAAACAAAGTTCAAACTGAAAATGCCGTCTGACATGAGAAGTATTTCGTTTATTTTTCACCGCAACGATGGTTCGCGTCTTGCAAACACCAAGACAACAAATCCGAGCAAGAGTCATCTGCGAAGAAGGCTGCAGGACAAATTTGACAACGAGGCCAGCAACTGCTCGGGAAGCAAGGACAAAAGCTGGCACAACATTTCACAGGATTCCAAAAGGGTTCTCAGAAATGGAGCAGTCAGGATCACCAAAACTTGGTCCAATGTCAGGTTGACTTTTGATACAATTTCACAGGTAATTTTTTTATACTTATTTTTATTTTTTAAACAAATTGTAAACTATAATTGAAAAAAATTAATATTGTTAAAATATATTTACAATCAAATTTGATTGGATAAAAATTGGAAAGGAAATTCAGATAAAAACACAAATAATGACTTTTTGTTTTTTAAAAAATATGTTTAGAATGACTCAGTGGTAATTTGTTTTTGATATTTGTAGAAATTCAAAACTTCGACAAAACGTTGTCACAGACTGGACGAGCAGTTCACACCTGGTCACAACTCAAACCTGCAGACCCCACAGACAAGATCGAGAGACCTCTTGGGACGAACTCCCACAAAACTGTACAGTCCTTTTGGCATCGAGTCGCCAGTGAACTGGGACAAAGATCTGGAAAACACCCCAGCCCATGCGATCCCGAAAGTATACCAAACAAAGTCGCAACGTTTTTTCAAACTTTTCAAAGAAAAAAGCTTCTACGGTCTACATTAATTATTTTTTTTACAATCTCGAAGATTTGTAAAAACAATTATTTATTCTTTTTTTTATACTATATACTTGTATGTATAAGTTTTTATAATTATTTTAATCCTTTATTTTTGATCATCATGTATTTAAAAAGTACTTAAATATTCGTATACATAACCAGGGAAGAAGAAGACAAACTTGTTAAAGTTTTTCCATCTTTATTCATTTTTTTCCTATAAAAATAGAATATGTTATGTATGATAATGTATAATATTTATAAAAATAAACGCAGCTAATTTTTTTACAGTTCTGACTTGTTTTTTTCATGCGGAGTTGTTACCTTTTGCGGGAACTTTTTATTTGTGTAATGTTTGTGCGCGAGAATGGCCACATTTCGACCGCCAATGGCGCTCATTTCCATGGCACTGGCGGCCCACTCGATCGCGTTTACGTAGTACAAAAATTCATGCAAAATAAATGTGTCTTTTCGAAAATTTGTTGAATATTTCGGATAAGCCTTCCAAACGATTTTTTCTCTGTTGTTTATCTGCAGGAAATAAAGTTTTTTTACATATGTTTTTAAAAAATCGATTGATTTTGGACTTACATTTTTTATAATTTTCGCTAAATATTTCGGATTCAACGATTTCCTGGTGAAAACTTTCCAAACTGGCTTCGCAACTGTTTCACCAAAAACAGAACTTAATTTTCCAATCGAACTGATGATGGTTTTATTGGGGTTACAGCTCAAAATTGCTCCGAGGGGTTCTTTCAATCCAAAGTGCAGGTGGTTTAAAGTTCCCTGCAAAAAAGTTGCTACTGTTGTTTGGCATTCACCTGGGAAAGAGAGATCTATGTTTGGTGGAAAATTTTCGAAAATTATTTGGTCTTCGTTGCAGGGCATAAGCGTTGCCAGAATCACGATGTCGTATTTTGAGCTGAGAATGTTAACGTTTGCTAAAACAAACAAAAAATCATGAAAACAATTTTTTTTAAGCTAGTCATACGGTTGTAAGAATATATAAAAAAATATTTACATATTTCTTTTATACATAAAAAACATCAAGTTAAATGGGGAAACTCGTGTTTTTCAAACTTCACAGTATTTTTGACTAAGAAAATGATTGAATGAAACTTTGATTTAATTTTTTTATTACAATTATTAATCACTAAATAAAAATGTAAATATTAGACTAAAATTTGAAAATGTATCAGTAGATCAAAAAATTGGTCAAATGTATACTTCTTTAACAGTTATTTTTTATACAATACAAGAAGTTTAAATTTTACTAGCACAGTGGATTATACTTTTAATTTAATCATTCTAAAAACTTAGACTAGCAAGTTTTTTATTTTAAATAAAATCATTATTTGAAGAAAACCTTAAATTTAAATTTAATAACAATTCTCACATTTAGTGGAAGGATAATAAAATACTTCATATAATGAAGAATCATTCTTTCCCAAATAACGAATTTTTTCGACCTGCGATGGAATGACTGTTACTTTTGGATTTCTTCTTATCAAATGTTGAGGCACCTGAAAATTAATTTGCATTTTTAAATAGAATTATTTATTTCCAAGTAAAAAAATCTTTTTTGCACTTGTATAAATATTTTCAAACAAAAAAAAAGAAAATAACTGTAATAAAGTTCTGTTTCTAGAATTTTGTTGTTTTCTGATTTTAACTTTTGTTTTTTTTTTCATACTTCATAATTTCCTCCTTTAACGGACCAAAGTCCACCGGTCGCTCCGGCCAAAGAAACAGCACCAACGAAACTGTGAACGTCGACATCTTGTCCATAATTGACAACCAAAGTGGACATGACCAGCTCGTCGATGAGCTTGTCGCGGTACCCCAAATTGCGCAGATGATCCTTGATGGACATTTGCAACATTTGTGGGAACTCTGCGTTCATCGCAGTTAACAATTTGTTCACATTTTCAAAAGCCAAGCCTTTGTCGTGCAGAGTATAGATATTTTCAAAATCGGATAAAATCGAGTTGATGTATCTGTTTTTGAAAAATTATAATCTAATAACAAATATAAAAACGAGCAAATAATTTAATCAGAAAGAAAATAGATTTAACAAAATTAAAAAAAACATTAATGTTAATAAATTATAAATCTGTTACGAAAAAATTTGTAAGAGACCTGTATAACTGATAAGGCTCAATTCCATATCTGTAAAATATTGATAAATAAGTCATAAGGGAATATTCACTTTCTTTGAAAACAAATTTATCTCCATTCCAAATTCCAGCTAAGCCGTTTGAAGAATCGGGTTTTTTTTCCAGACCTAGAAAAAGTCAAAAGTTTGATTAAAATATTTAAAAAAAAGTATAGATTTTAAAATATAAAAAAAAGTCTAGTTAAAATATAAAAAAAAAATTATTGAATATAAAAAACTTTAGTAAATATGAAAAATTGTACTTGATTTATATAAAATAAAACAATTGTGTAAACCTATTAGCGAGATAAAATCCTTCATATATTTATTTCTGGGATGAATGATCGATCCCCCAGCTTCGAATTTTTGATTTCCAATTTCGACAGTGGCCAATCTTCCTCCAATTTTTTTATATTCAAAGAGATCAATGTCTACATTATTGTTAAATAATTCTGTCAAAAAATGCGACGCTGAAGCTCCCCCAATGCCACCTCCAATAATAGCTAAAACATAAATAAAGACAAAATTTTATTATAATAAAAATGAAAAATATATTATTTATATTTAGGAATATGATATTTACCAACTTTTGGTGACACTGCTTCATGACATAAACAAAGACAAAAAAATTTAAAAATAATAAATAACCGCCAAATAAGATGCATTTTCACAATATTTATTCTTCACTTGTAATTTTTGTACTTAATTTATTTTTTTATTTATGTCATATTGGCTCCAGTTTTACGTTTCGGAAAAGTTTATTATCATTGAACATAACCTCAACCTGACATTGAGTTTTGACAAGTATTTCTGATTTGACGGTAAAAATTCAAATTTGTTCGTAAACAAAAATAACAAACATTTTAAAATAATTAAAAATAAACCACACATAAGTTTAAATTATACTTTTAAAAATGATCCTTTTGTTATGGTCTACTAATACACTTTCAACGTAACACAATTATATAATGTTCAGTAATGTTCATTCTTATGATTGTACTATTGTATATGAAAATGTTTATAGAAAGTACAAATATTGAAAGTGAAATTTGTCTGCAATTTCGTTTCTAAAATTTAAATGATTGATTATGTACAGAGTCCGGAATGTGTACAGTATGAAATTGACTATAAATAAAAAATATGTTGGTACTATTATTTTCAAATTTTGACACGTTCTAAATTAAACCTCCAAAAAAATTTGTTTATATAAATGACATATAAAACATAAGCAAAAATTGAGCTAAAATTGTAATTACAATTAATGATTGTCAAATATTAATTGATATTTAAATAGAATAATTTATTATGTCATTCGAAGAAGGAGATCAAAATTTAATGAAAAAACGGCTTAATCAATTTGCAGAACATTTTATCATTAAAGATAATAATTTTATTTGTAAGTTTTGCAATATAATTATTGAGTACAAGGCAAAACAACATATTTTGAAGC
>JABFPM010002532.1:0-16458 GCA_022817325.1 Idris sp. 1 HC-2018 | reverse complement strand
CAAAATATTTAAAAAAAAACATCAACTTTTTTTTCAATATTGTGCCAAAGTGTTATTTTTGAATATGTTAATGATATTTTTAGTTCACCTAGAAGATTATGTCATTACGAATACAGGGAAAAAAAAAAATTAAATTTGCTTCAAAATTGCGGATGTCATCGTGTACGCAGTTTGACAACTGCTTGGTGAGCGCTTTCTCTTGCAACGACAATAACTCCCTCTATTTCTTGAACTTTTTTGGTATACAAATTTTTTTAGAATCCGATAACATGTAGAAAAATAATATAAAAAGTACCGATTTATTCCTTGTTCCCTTCAGTGCTAAAAAAATTATTGAAAAATGACTATTTCTGAGCTCTCTAATTGGACTTCCCCCCTTAAATAGTCTTAAAATTTCGCAAAGTCTACTTAAAGATAACCGACAAAAGCGGAAATTTGTTAACGTCTGAGGCGCATTATGGACACGTTTGACTTAAGCGTGGCTCAGTGCAACTTTACGGTCCTTTTACGTGGTTGAACGTTGACTGGACTCTCAAGGTCTCATTAAAATCTACCTAGATATTTTTTTTCACAGAAATTCTCTTTTACATACCGTAGTGGTTTCTGGAGCAGGCGATGGTGTTGTAGTCTGAAAAATTAATGTATAAATCTATCAATACCGAAATTATACATTTTAATTATTTTTTTTATCTGCATATGAATTAAAAAATGAAAAACAAAACTAATGATATACGAAAAGAATTAACGCAGATTTGAATGTGTTACTCTAAAAAACAAAGAAAGTTACAGTACCATCAGAAAGTTCCAGAAACATGTTCTTACTTCAAAGTGATTTTTATAACTTTATCATTTAAGAATATAAAGTCATTTTAAATAGAGCTTTGGAAACCTAAGATTAGAAGCTTTCTAACCCACTATTTGAAATTGATTACTATCTTTTAGTTGAGATATTTCTCTTTAAAAATTTAAAAAATATTTTTAAGCTTTTTTTAATTAGATATAAAACTTGGCGAAGTTTTTTTGTAAATTCTAATACCTAAAGCAAATCAAAGTTCAAGAGCTTTCAGGAAATTTTTTTTTATTAGTTGTCTAGTTTTTACATCGAGATTAACAGCACTGAAACAGTGTTGAAAAAATATGTAAATTGTGATAACGATAAAAACAATGGATAATGAATTATTAATTTTTTTCGGAAAGCTCTTGAATGATAATTTCATTGGCACTAGGTATTAGTATTTATGAAAGCTTTAGCAAAATGTTGAATTTTTCGAATATTGTCAAAAAAATTTTATTTATGATATCTCGATGAAACTAGATAGCTTGACATGCTTCCGATTCTAGAAATAACAATACAGAGAGTACATGATTACTGATTTTTGAAAATAAATATTAAACATTTTTCGAAATCAAATATACATTTTCTAATAAATCTATTACGTCAATATAGGTTATAGCTTACGACTTTTCTAATTATATCATAAATATAAAATAGTTATACAGCAACTGTTTTGAGTAAAATTTTATTTATACTTCGAAAAATTACATTCCATACTTTTATGCGAATAAAAATAATTTTTAACAAATATATTTTTAATAATTGCTTTTACAGTATTGTGTAATAAACAAATATTTGTATTATTTTCAAATGTCAAATACATAATTCATGATTAATATACGCATCCACTACAAAAACAAGTGCCATCTTTTAAGTCACTTTTACTATTTAAGGCATTAAAAGTGACTTCAAATAAGACACTTGTTTTTGTAGTGTTATTTTCCTTACACGTGCGGTAAAATTAATTACTTTTCCCACTTTCGTAAGGAAAAGAAATTTACTTAACTACTGGACGTAGCAGAGGCTTTCTCACTCCTAAGCATGGACAGACACTCGCTTCGCTCGTGCTGCCCTTCTCACCTGGTGGGAAAAGCTTCTGCTGTATCCCCTAGTCAAGTAAAATACCATTTTTTAATTAAATGAATCATAATTATAATTTTGATGATGAATAAATAGTTATTAAATTTCTTAAGTAACTTTATATTGTTAAATAATAAAGTTATATAAACTACTTTGAAGTAAGAGTACGTTTCAAAGGTATATTCACAATGTTTCTGACGGGACTGAAAATTCAAAAACTTTAAGAAAAAATTGTTTACTTTATTAGTGAAAGGTAAAACACTACTAGAAAAGATACGTTTCATATGGGCAGGACCTTAGGGCTGCCAATATAAAATTAGTTTTTTTGTCAGATAATATACTATTTTGACGAGATTATAGTGCACGGATTACATCGGTGTCCTTAATATCGTGCATGATGGTACAGTCATTAACCTCTTCGCTACTGATAATGAGACATCTCGCCCACCTATTTAGGTTTTTTATATGTTTGAAATGATGTTATACAATAATTATATTGAAAATCAAGATTTTATTTTAATTTTTTTTTATGAGATACTTCATGTTAAACGTGTACTACCCAAAAAAATGTGTAATTGGCAAATTCAAATGAGGAAATTAATGTCAATATGTAATAAAATATTGGTATATTTTACATTAATTGAAAGCTCTTGAATTACAGAATAAGATACATTAAGTTTTTGTATTAAAATTCATTAAATTGTTAAAAATACGTAAGTGAAAAAACACTATTTTTTTGTTTAATCCGGTCGAATAAACTTTAATGAAATCTACCTTACTATTCTGTTAACTATCTACGGTACTGACCGCTATTTATAACCAAAACAATTTTTGTAAACATTAATTTATGCCCAGGCAGAAATTGCTGAGTATTAGCTGAAATTAAAAATCGAGACGAGGTTAAGCCAGTCTTGGTAGCCCCTGTTGTTGCCTAAGGTTGAACTGGTATCGAATTGATTATATAGCCTATGTTAAGCCAATGTCGTTACACGATGTGGATAGACAATATTAATCCAATGTCGAGCTAATATTGCCGGACAGTATCGAAATCAAGCATCGTTTGTATATCTTGAAACCATAATGGACCAACGCTGGCTGACAATATCGTAGATTGAAGTTGGGCCGACGTTAAATTGATGACGTTACCATTTTTATTGCTTATTGATATAATATTATATTTTTTAAATTTCAATCGATTTTATTACATTAAATGTTACATAAATTAATTCATTTGTTAAAATTATTGTTAATCTAAAATGTTAACAATCTAGACAGATTAATGTACAGAAATAGATAAAAAAAATTCAAACACACAAAAACCTGTACATTATTATTATAATTATTAATAAACAAAAAATGCTATATAATTAACAATTTTTTCCATCCCTAATAACTACCCTTAACTTAAAACATTCGTCGTTAAAAATATTTAACTTTAGAAGTAGTTTTTTAAAGATATATTCGACTATTTTTTTAAAATAAATATTTCCATTCTTTCACAAATTTTACTACCCCTAAAAACCACCCCTTGTTTTAAATATTTTTCACTTTAAAATTGGTACTAGTAAAATATATGCGCTCTCAAATTTTCATCCATTTCTGTCATTTCTTTCATATATTTGAAAACTTTCCTCTAAACTTTAACAAAATTTCATGGAAATTAGTCAACCATCATACCTAAGTGGGTTAGGATCCGGCTTGTCACCCGTAGGACAAGAGTTTCGATTCCTAGCAGCCGCAAAGATTTTTTTTTTCAAATAAAAATATTAAAAACAAAGTTAATGTATGCAATAAAGTAAAAACTATTTCACATAGTCTCTTAATAAGAACCTTATAAATAATTTAAAGTTTACATAATAATTAAAATTCAATAAACAATTTGATTCAAAGTAATTTTTTTGTTATATGGTAGTGAATCAATGTTGGTAGACAACATTGGAACAATATTGGCTGGCTATGCAAAAGCAACCCCGTGGGAACACAACGTTTCGTGAACGTTTGTCAAACGTACTAATGAACGTTGCACGGAAGTTTGTGAAACGTTAGCTGAACGTTTACAAAGTTTAGTAAACGTCCTATAAACTTTTAGAAAACGTTCGTTAAACGTCCATTAAGTGTTTATTAAATGTTCAATAAACATATCAAAAGTTAAGGAAACGTTTACTAAACGTTCATATTTGTTAAACGTTTTGAACATACTTTAATTAAGTTCGAAATGTCTTAAAATTGTTTAACTGCAATGGCCAAGAGGTAACATTTGGGCTTGTACTCTAAATGTTGTAAGTTCAAATCCTATTTACGGCAGATTAGTAACATGATTTTTTCAAAATATAATTCAAAAAAATGATTTTTTATTTTAAATTTTATAAAAATATTTGAAAGTTTTAATTAACAATTTGTAATGTTTATGAAAAATGTAACAAACGTTTAGCAAACTTCAAGGCATTTTTTCTAAACGTTTATAGAACGTTTACTCAACCCTAAATGAACGTTTGCCAAACGTTCAATGGACATTTAGCGAAAGTTTTCTAAACGTTTATAGGATGTTCACTAAACTTTGTAAACGTCCATATAACATTCGATAAACTTCTAGTGAACGTTCCCTGAAAGTTTTATGATCGTTTCAAACATTTTTTAGACATTAAATGAACTTCTCAATCATATCTTATAAACTTTCTACATCCTTAGAAAGTGGATATTTGTACATTTCACAAACTTCCTTGCAACGTTTTTTCGTACGATCAACAAACGTTTACCAAACGTTGTGTTCCCACGAGGAATCTTGTCTTTCTTATCTTTGTTATTCCTATAAAACCTTAACAATGCCCCCATCGAACACGCCCAGGTTAAAAAAATCGACTTGCTGACGACTCTTCTGTGATTAGGGCAATTTCATTGCAACTTCCAAAATGAATGTTCTTCTTTATAAGTATAACACCAAAAGTAAGATAAAAAAAATTCTATGGGGATCCGCCATAACCGGTTAAGTGACAAAAAATTAAAAAATAAGTTGATCTGACAGAAATTTTTATCTCAAGCTCAACTTCAATATACTATGTAAATATTATGATTTAATTCATTCTTATCTGCGTAAAAATGTAAATCCGTAACCATTTAACTGACAAATAGCCGCCATAACCAGTTAAGTGGTTCAACTCGTCTTCATTTTTGTTTTTTTTTTAGGAAAAAGTCAATAAATAAGTTTTTATTTGTCCTATACTTATTAATTTTACTACTTTTTTTATAGTTTTTCCAACTAGAATTGATGTTTTTAAAAAAATTTGTAGTTTGTAATCTTTTTCAACATTTTATATAGATATATTTCAAAATTGTATAATAATAATAATAAATAATTATAATAAAAATTAATAAATATGTTCCATTTAACAAAATAATCATTATAATTATTTCAGCTATTTTTTCGCTTTCATCCTCATAGAATCGGTATGCTTTCTTCGCGATTCATCCAGATCTTTTCACAATTTATTATCGACAATCGATAACAGTGACAACTTATGAAATTTGACATTAGAAAACAATTATGGATCCAGCGTTTTATCAAGAAACTGTAAATATAATTTGAAAAACGAATTAAAATATTCTTATTTTTTATTAGAATATTAGAGCTTGAAATATTTTCAAATTTGAAACGGTTTTTAAAAAAAATTATCAAGCTTTAAATAAACTCCTTGGCCACACGAAAAACTCAAATATAAGTTAATCTGACAGAAATATTTATTTTAAGCCCAATTTCAATATATTATGTAAATTGTTTGATTGAATTCATTCTTATCTGCTTAAAAACCTAAAAACTTAACCAATTAACTGACAAGTATCCATCATAACGAGTTAAGTGATATTAAGTAAACCAGTTAACTTAGACACATAAATGTAAGAGATTTTTCATACATTTGCAATGTATATAACGTATTTTAGGAGAATTTATTATTATTATTGTGGGAAACCACGTCGAAATTCGGTACTAAATTTGAAAAGAGGGGTGGATTTCTTGAAAATGCATAGCGAGAGCTAAGCAGAAGCGGTCACGGTCACGGAGTACGATAAATGAGACGTGTATATTTTGATTTAATTGTATTCCAATCATTTGACTTCTCTACTATATTTTTATATTATACTCTAAACTTTTAAATCAAGGCTCTTTATTACTTTAAAGTTAAAACCCTTTATCCCAAAAACCACATTATTATTATTGGATTTTTGAAGAAAATAGTTTTCCAACTTTAAACGTTATATCTTAAAATCATGTTTTAGTCAGTTAACTGGTTATGGCACTTCGCCACAGAATTGCAATAATATTGCAATCAAAATAATGTACTTAGCATTGTAAGAACATGGCAGATAAATCGCGAACCAAAAACTTCAAGTAATCTTATACTTTTTTAGAGGCAACCTTTCTGTAATTTGATTCAAATCTTTGTTGAACTAGCGTAAACTTTCTTGATAAAAAAATTTTAATAAAATTATTAGAACAGTGTAAGAGAAATTTCTTAATGTACTGTAGAAAATTAAAATATTTCTCTAAAACATATTGGAAAATCATAATAAATTTTTTAAAATTTTCATAATAATTCATAATAAAAAATTAAATTATTTAAAAAATTAAATTATTTTATTACTGTACTTTGACAATACATTTTTTCGTTCTTGGAAACGAGAACGAACTTATTCACACTGAAGTGTGGCAGAATCACACTTCTTCGTCTTACTTTTTGATAAGTAGCCTCTTATGAAAACAAGATGGAATAGGCCACTTTCGTCCAATAAAAGTGCGACGAAAATGCTGCTTTCCATGCACGTGAGACGAATAAATTTTTATTAGTAAAAATGGAAGGTTTGCGATATATGCCCATATATTTATGACAAATATAATATTTCATTTAACACAATTATTTTAGTGCAAAACTGTTAATACAATAAGAAAACTATAATGACGCCTTGGCACTTTTAATATTAAAAGATTTCTAAGCATCGTTCCTATAAAATATTAATGAAATTTGATGTAAAATGTTACATGTATAAGAGAAATATTGAGTAAGTATTTATGATATTAATTTTCACATGTTCTTCACGCCTTTTTGCTAGAGATCCTTATATTCAGTATAACAAAAAAATTTGTTTTAAATACACTTACCGATGCAGGAATCATGAAAGCTGCACAAAAAATAAACGGAAAAATTGTTGTTTTTAAAATCACCATCTGAAATTAATTTTATTATTATTTCAGGAAATTGTAATGTGAAGTGTCATAATTTTCAAATATTAAACATAACAATTAGCATATTTTCAGGTAAAGAAGACCTCAAATTTAATGTAAATGTAGCATACAGTGATTCTCAAAATTTTGAAAAACTCTTCGAAAATTTCTAGTCAAGTAGCTTTGTCATTTTGGCAGATAAATGCAAATAAACTTAATGTTTGATTGATTAAAGTATAAGCTTTCAAATGCTAATAAGAGGAAGGACAAGTGCTGTTGCCACGGAGTTAGGGACTTTTTATATAAAAATAATAATATAATTTTATTCATGTTTTGAAGAATTATTCGTTGTTTTTTATGTATGGGTGAATATTTTAGAGTTTTCAGAAATAATTTTTATTGACTCACGAGGTTAAAAATATTTACTTCTAATATATAGAATTATTCTTTAAGTCATTAGAAATAACAACTAATTCTTTCTTTGAATCTCATTTTGTTTTATTTAGTAAATATGTAATTTCCGGTAATGTCGGTATATGCCTTCCTCTTAATCAAAAATAAAATTTACGTGATGTTAATGGCTATAGCAATTCAAAATTTAAATGAAATGCTTTATAAAAAGGTAATTTAAAAAAATATTGGAATTTTTTTAAATTAATCAGTATTGTACAAGTTTCAAGAATATCTTACAAAGCATATTTCGTAGTTGTTTAAAAAATTGTTGCAAATGGTGAAAAATACACTCAAATAAATTTTGCATAAAAATGCCGAACATATACAGAAAAAAAAGTACACAGAATATATTCTGTTATTTTACGTATTGAAATGTAATTTTACGAAACATGTTTTGCGAAATTACAGATTAAATTTAATTTTACGTAAGAACTTTGTAAAGTGACATTTTTTGACAAATTAGTATTTGAACTGAATAAATTATTTTAAATTACCAATTTGTACAAAATATTAATTTAGTGAGTAAGAAAACTCTTGAATAATATTAGTTTTTGTTTAAAATCATGAAATTCAATAAAATTCTGAATTCAAGGAATTTAAGTTAGATTAACACATTTTTTTTAAAAATACATTCGTTCTGTAATTTTACCAATATCTACATCGAAAATTCTTAAGTAAGTTTACGTGTTGTTTTTAAAGTGTAGTTTTCAACTTATTCTTTAAAATTATTAATAAAAAAAAGTTTTACTGATAAATCTAAAAATATCATCAAACTTGTTTTAGAAAATCGAATTTTTTCACATTTTTCAAGAATTTTTAAATATTTACAGATTTCTGTGATTTTTTTCATTAAAAACAAGTTTAATACATACGTAAGTTAAAGCCTTAAACAATATTTAGTAATCTGATTGAAAATCATTTCTGAAAATGTAAACATGTTACATTGAGAAAAATTTTACTGAACTAGTGCAACACTAATATTGATTTAGTACAGGTCAACAATACTGACATTTCAAGTGTAACGCAGTATTTTTACAAGACTTGAATCAATCAAGCTTAAATTCAATATTGCAGACATCTTTGGTAAATGTCAGATATTTTAAACATTTTTATTATTTTTCAGAATTTTTTAAAGACATTTTCAGAGTTTCTTTCTTTGCAAGATAAATAATACGAAAATAGTTAAAAAAATTAAATATTATATTTACTTACCTTGTTTGTACGTTAAAATCCAATCGAAAGAAAACAACTGTAATGAGCTAGAGTCCAACGTAATTACGCACTTATATATATGACAATATATACTTTTTTGCAATAAATCTTTTTATAATTAGAACAAAAAGCTAATTTATATATTTGTGCTACAATACAAATGAGATTTAATTTCAAATATCATTAAATAGGGGAGAGGTGTAAAAAGCGGACTAACTTCAAATATTAACAGTTCTGTTCGGTCCCATGTATCGGCACTCCCAAAATTTTCTTAAAAACAAAAATTTAAAAAAAAAATTGACTTTATTATAGCGATTTAATGACAAGAATAATGACAAAATTTCAACAATTTTCAGCGTTTTTTAAAACTTTATGTTATTCTTTATCATTTAAGTGAATTAATGCCAATCAAGTTAACACATTTTAATACTTCCTACCTAAATCAATGTAGTATAAAATTCATTTTTAGTATAATTGTTAAGTGGTCCGTTTTGGGTGCTTCTTTTCACTGTGATTAGTATTTTTGCTTTAATTATTAAATTTTTTAGTGAATGTAATATGAGATTATACACATTATTTAGATATGAGTTATGTCAATTACAATAACTGTAAATTCATTAGAAACTTTGAATAAGTTATGATGAATAGTATATTGTTCTATTGAAGTTTAGCCGAACTGGTCTCCCCACTCAGAAGCATAACCTTTATCGGGCAGGCACTCCTCAAGATAGATCCAAAATTAACAATCTCAGAAATAAAATAATATTATTAATTCTCCATAGCTTCCGACAATTTATAATGTTGATGTGATATCTTTATAAAAACAAAACCAATTACAAAAAATATTTCCTGTCTCGGGATACATGCTGATTTTAATATATTTGAAATTTTATTATCTCACATCATTCTAATGAGAACTTCTGAGTAAATGAAACTATTAAAATAAATATAACTTTTTCAGGGTCTTTCTTCTGTTAAAAGACTAAAAAATATATTTTAAGTCATTTTGTTTTGCTATTATTGCTGTTATTATGAGTTGTGAAAATTGCTAGTCATTATCTTATAAAATGTCAAAGTTTAATAGATTTATCAAAATTTAAATATTATTTCTAATAATATGTTAATAATTGTACATATGCAATTCATTCTTCTGTGATTTGCCGTTATTATATTTATTGCACAGATTCATATGTTTATTCAGAGACTATAATCACTTAGTATTAAAAACATTTCATAAAATTATGTCATTTTGAAATAAATAAAATTCAATGTAATCAAAAACAAATTTATTTCTCTGATTTAAATAATTAAACAGTTTAACATTATAATCTAATTAAAATTACACACACATTAACTTAAATTAAAAGATCCGTTGATTAGACAACGTAATTAATTTCTTATGTAATCTGATGAAACTAATATATCAAAGACAGAGTAAAATGATAGCAAATGTATTAAACAAATGAGAGGTATGTATTTGTAATATAGCCCTGTCGATAACACATTTGTGGTCTAGCTGTGTCATCGGAGCTCCCAACCCTAATTTAAACACCCAAAATTCGTCGAACTCCTTAAAATAATTGCTGTAAATTTCAACTCGTTAGTGTTCCATGAAAAAAAATAGCATGACCTCATTATTAAAAAAATATAATCTGGACGCAGTTTTAATAAAAGAAAGCAAACTTAGGCAAAAACACAAATTAGCTTTTGCTGACTACGAATTACTTAGGAACGACAGGTTTGGGAATAGACAAGGGGGGGAGGGGGGGATTCTAATAAAAAAAACACTTAAATCAAAACACATAACCCTTAGAAGAATAAATGAAATAGAAATTATTGAGACAACAATTCTAAAACTAAAAATTAACAATAAAAAAAATTGTTTTTAATTAGTATTTACGCGGCTAACAACACCAGAAGCTATTTTACTAATGACCTGAACATAATCTTCGATGAACTACATTTGGAAAACCCAGACAATTACTATATAATACAGGGGATCTCAATGCAAAGCATAAAAATTGGTCAAACCCAAATAATGAATCTTGAGGCACTTATCTAAATTCATGGTTAGAACAAAACTCGGTGAAATACAAAACAGTTCTATATAGCACGAAAACCCCATCCTTCCCAGCATCCGAAGCATATATCGATGCATAGATATAAACAATAAATTGGATACAATTCCTTGCGACAGCGATCATATGGGAATGTTAATGAATGTAAAAATTCCTGACATAAATGATCTAACAACAGAAAGGAATTTCATTGAGGGAAAGCTAAATTTTGAAAAAACCGATTGGGAAAAGTTTCATAATCGTATAAACAACAGGGTAATAGAAATACCCATTGATAAAAACTTGAGTAATCAGGAAATAAACTATTATTTAGACTTTATAGATAACTTAATATATGATACAATAAAAGTATCCACACCCAAGATCACGGCATAAGAGTCCTCTTTAAAATATCTTAGTCATAAAATTAAAAAACTAAACTCCGACAAATTCAGATTAATAAACAGACTAAGAAAAATATAAAGTTTCAATAGTACCATTTATAAAAACTTATTTTTATAAATTATTACAGTAAAAAACACTTTAAAAAACATTAAAGAAGAATTAAAAAAAGAATACGCTAAATATGTCAGTAATTACTGGAAAATAAGATTAATAAAGTAGATACAAGAAATAGCAAAGAAATGTTTTCCGAAATAAATAAACTCTTCAGAAAAAAAGATGGTCTTGCAATCGAAACAATTAAAATCCCTGAAAATAAAACCCACCTCATTACCCGAGCCAGGTTAGATACAGCCGATCTCGGCAAAGACGAATAAAACAACTGGATAATCGACGATGATATTCATAAAATGGCTGTATTAGGCACTCATTTCGAAAGCGTGAATAATAGAGTTCATAATGGTGATCCAAACAAACAAGAACAAAGATACAATATTAATTAATAAAAAAGTTGCAATACTCAAAAACGAATTAGAAATAAATAGATCTAACGAAACTACATTAAATAATTATGACCTTAATAACCTTGTTCTAAATACCCTTTACCAAGAAAATTCTAAATATTACTGCATAACAAATAAATTAGTTTCAATAATAAAAATAATAAATAACAAAAAATCTTCGGGGTTTGACAACATTTTTAATTATGTAATAAAAAAAACTCCCGATAGAAGTAATTGAAGCATATACAATAATTTTTAACAATATCCCAGATGGAAATTGCCAGAGGTAGACATACGGCCCATTATTGGTACAGTACAGACAACCGTAATTTGGCAATTGTTACTGGGGCAGTAGAGACATCAGTACAACTGACAATGTGTGACAACTGTAAATCATTGTTCAACCGACATTATAACAGTAGTGAAATCAACGTTGTTTCAGTAATGGTTTAGAATTGGCAAACGATAAAATGGTACTACATTATCCATGCTGGCAGAGTAATGGATTGATATTGGCTTACAAATGGGCTATGCTGTCAATCAATATTCAGCAAATACCTAAACAATAGTGAAATCAACAATGTTTCAATACTAGTTCAGTACTGGGGAACAATAAAGTATTAGCAGATTATCGATTCTGGTATAGTACTGACTCGATATCGGTTTACAAAAGGTCTACTCAGTCAATCAATATTCGGCCAATACTTAAACAGTAGTGAAATCAACGTTGTTTCAGTAATGGTGTAGTACTGGCAAACAATAAATTAATAGCAGATTGTCGGTTCTGGTACATATTTATTAACAAGATAAACAACTTTTATTTTATTGATGCAGTAGTGTTATTATACAATATTTCTCGTTTTTTCTTGTAAGAATACATTTTTGAACAATTTCTTTTACATTGTATTCATAAAGATGATCAGAGGTTGGTCGCACATACATTATTCCAATTTCTTTGGACGCTAATGGATAATCAAATACATCACCATCGATAGCATATTTTTTACCGATAACAATAATATCTTTAAAATTGTTTGAACGGTTTGAATAAATATCCGTAATTTGTAGTATTTCACCGTTTTTTAAACGTACAATATTATTAGGATGTGATGATGTAATAGATATATTTTCTAATTGAATCTTCGAAAAAATAGTTCGGTCTAGTGTTTCTTCTAAAACTGAAACTCGTGGAGTATTATTCCATTTTTGGATTTTAGAAATAAGTGGATAGCGATCTTGCAGTGACATTACATTCCCTTGCTTTAATTCATAAAGTCGTCTTGCAATTTGACTGATTGGATTTTTTGTAGTTTTAACAATTTTTTTTATAAATCCCATACAGCTCTCGAAAGGAAACGCCGAATAATCGAACAGAGGACCCTGCATATAAATTACATCTTTCGATATGTGAATCAAATTATGATTATTCATTACCACGGAATCTTTTCCACATAAGTCTGGCATTAATGAAACAAATATTTTCAAAAGTTGATTAGCATATTCCGCGTGTTCAACGCTTAATTTGTGACTTGATAAAATTCAACTTGCTGCAAATAATAATTTAAAATGTCGGAATTGTTCTTCTTGTACAACTATGTCCAAGCAAATTCCACTTAAATATAATAAAAAAACTCGAAATTGGGTTGCTTTCCATTTCCCAGTGATACTTAAATCATACGATTTCCGCTGAAATTCGTCCGGTATGTCATTTGACATACAATTCAGAATTTTTTGTAGACATGCAACTTTTTCTAAATGTTGTTTAGATTTTTTATTGCAAATATACAAATCTATGAAAAACTTTGATACTCCTAAGCAAAGTAAATGCATGGCATCAATTAAAACACCATCTATTATGTTAAATCTTTTTATATTCAAAAGTGGAGATCTTTCATTGTGCTGATGATGCTCAGAATGTTTTTTTTCTCGAAAAGATGCATCTGTTCTTTCTTCACAATTTACTTTATTAAAAACTCGGATGCCTTTTTTTTGTTTTGCATTCTTACAGTTTTACCTTTGACAATGCAACGCTCACATGAGTCAAATCCAGTATGGCCCTTACAAACTTTAATGTATGCGCGTGCTGGCGTATCACAAACAAAAGCTTTTATGTTGAAATTATAGTTTACATTAAGAATATTTATTCCATTATCTATCAGTTCATTTGTTTCTTTTATAAAATCGCTTAAAAATTCGCTAACAAATTTTGGTTTTGAAATTCCGTAATAAAACGCAATTAATAACGGTTTTGAGTTATAATTTTTATGATATATCATCCCTAAGATAGGCCATATATGATCTTTGGAGTTTTGAAAAATTTCTGCGCCATCAATATTGATGAGTAATTCAATTTTAGATTCCGTGTAAATATCAGGAGATATGATATATTCTACATTTTCTTTTATTCCAAAATACATATATTGACCATAAGTGCCCTTTTTGTTTTTCATCGGTTTAATGTTAGTGATTGTTTTGCATGTTTGTAGAAGCGTTTTAGAACATTTGGGAAGATTTGTATAGCCCTCACTCCGCAACATTAATAATAGCTCGTCTACAAGTTTCTGAGTAACGGTGCCAATATTTCGTTGGATAAGTGCAATCAATTTCGAAGTAATATCACCTTTTATTAATTCATCATGTGTATCCTTTTTAATGAAGAGGAAACTCGATGCAGCAGTTACAAAATCAGATGGTAACAATTCTTCATTACTTGATTCTTGATCGGAAATATCCATCTCATGTTCAGTACTCAAAAACGAATAGGAAGGTGAAGATCCAAGATCTGATGCTTTGTCCCTATTATTTTCCCTTGTATGCGATGAGTCTTATGGTTCATCAAAATCCATTGGAGTCGATAATTGATCTTTTGAAAAAGTTCAGGCATTAAAATAATGAAATAATAAAAATACTAATATTACAATAATATAACAATAACAATGAAATGAATAGAAAATTTTAATGTAAAACCTGATTTTTTATTGGCACTAATAAACTGTGATTTAGGTTCAGTTAAAACAGACTGCTCATCCACTTTTCTTGACGTTGTTGGCTGTGAAGTGGTAATATCTGTGTTATCTAGAACCATATAGATTTAATAGTAAAAATCAAAATATAGTAATAATATTTGTATCAAAACATTTGATAGATTTATCGCAAAAAATTATGATTGAATGAGTAATTTTGAAAATACTTTTCGTTTCTTAATGGTATAATACTTTTGTTGCACTAATAATTATAATTTTTCAAATTAGTTTATTATATTTTAAACAACATTCTTTTTGTAGAATGTTTCCTGAAAACGTAGGTAAACTTTTTATATATATATATTTTTTTTAAAATAATGTAATTGACTAATGAATATGAATTAGATAAAACCGTAAATATAATATAAAAATTAATTAACTAAATGAGAAAAATTAGCTAGTTAAATTAGCTAGCTAAATTATATGTTAAATTTATTAAAATTTTACACTAATTTGAATTCAGTTAGAATTTTTATTTTCACAGTGGCGAGCATTCCACTTTCAAAGAACGAAATAAAAATTATTATTTCATTTAACGTTATGTTATAATCACATGTATTTTGATATTTCAACAATACCTTTAAATTGCTCAGTTGCAGGTGTTTCATTTTTGTCAAGTTTTTTGATATTCCTGTATTTCTTTAATCTTTGATATGACATATTTTATTCAAATTATCTTTTAATTTCCAACAGTGTTATAAACGTTTCCAGCAGAGAAATGCCACTCAATATATATCAAACAGTTATATTTTGAGCAGACTTTATTAATGATAAACATTCTTGTTTATCTAAATCGATAAATAAAAACATAATATTTTCATATTATACATTTGTATTTTATGTAATAATATATATTATTAATAATATATTTTTATATTATATATTTATAATACTTAAATATATTGTACATTTTTTAAAACATTAATAGATTTGAATATTTATTTTTAAAGCATTTTTTGACGTCTCTTTATTTTGTGTAGTGTGTTTTGTCTATAGCACCAAGAAAAAGTGAAATAGAGATAGTATGACATGCAGCACCACCGCACCAAGCTACTGCTGACTAACGAATCCAACAACTTAACTTTGCATTGCATTGTCTCTTTTGGTCGTGTCCACGTGTTGCCTCAAAATTTAATAAATACAATCGAGATAAAATCTGCATCGTAGTATTACGATATTAACTAGAATAAGTTGCATTTTGCAATCTCATATTAGTTGCATTGTGATCTAAAACCTAAAATTTTTCTGGAAAACCTAAAATTAATTTCAAGTTAGACGTACACAAAAAGTAAGTTCATTTATATTTCTATCATTATTTTAATTTACACATTTCATTTCATTACACATTACACATTTACACATGCTTTTTATGTTTTAAATAATTCTTTTTGTTTTAAATTTTTTTATTTTATTTGTAGAATGTCTAAGACACATGCTCTTGTTCATTTTCTTGGTTATGACAAGAACGGGAAAAAATCTGTTGATCTGGTTCCATCAGGGGGGTGACACGATCCTATGTTCTAATACAAAATTCCGTTTCGTTAAAATCCTAGTTTTGGTGGCGCTAGTAGTATACCGTCAGATTAACGTGAACATAGGTTTTTTATTATGTTGACATATAACTATAATAAACTACATAACCTATGTAGCTATATGGATATTAAATAACTTTTGAATT
>JABFPM010002531.1:0-16459 GCA_022817325.1 Idris sp. 1 HC-2018 | reverse complement strand
ATAATACGGATATGCGCTTGGAATGAAACGCTCGTACTGCGTGTGTTGCAGGGGTCGCACCGACACCTGGGTGGTGCTGTACAAGTGGGTCAGCCCAATTCGGGTGTAATCAACTTTGAACTGATACACCCCGTACACGTCTGGAATTTTAAACCGTGCCTCGTAGCGGCCCTTGGCCACTTGTTTCATCGTGATTCGCACGAATGGATCGATCCTCACAAATTCTAGCTGCAAATCGTTTGTCTCGTACGGGACCCACTTTTCGCCGGACAACTTTTCAACATTAATCGTGTACACAACGTCGTCTGTGATGGTGTAAGCCGAGGGGGGTTGAGTTTCGCCGACTTTGTGGTGGTGAACCGAAGACACTCGAATTACACCGTTTTCTTTGAAAACCCATGCAGACATTGCCTTGGCTACTGCTTCGTTTCCAGATACCGGATGCTTTTTGTTACCTAAAAAACAAAAATTATTAATATTAATAAACAAAAACTGATTTATACTTTGATTATTAAAGTTTTTAATTTGTATGACCAAGTCTTAAATCTAGGATTAGCAAACATTATTTGTGCTGTAATAAAGCACTTTATGCTGTCATTCGGCAGGACAGCACAAAGTGCAAAAATGAAACGTTTTCTTTCCTTTCCTAAGCCCTGAAACCTTGTTCCGTATCCTTGTTTTATTTCATTTTTGCATTTCGTGCTGTCTTGCCGAATGGCAGCGCAAGGTGCTTCATTACAGTGCAAACATTTTAAATAAGCTTAGTGTAATTAAAATCTTTACAAAATTACAGATTTTATACATAATTATTAAATACAAATTGAGCATAATATTAAATATATATGTATGTATGTAAGAGTATTAAAAATCAATAAATAATCAATAATTATAATTAGTATTTTATTGATTATTTAGTGATTTTTATAACATTTACTTATTAACAAGCCTTTAAATATTTACGCAGTCTTTTTTCACAGCCATGATTACAATGATACCTTATTCTATATTTTCTATCTCTAACTCTTCCCTTCGTTTCCTCTTCTTCTTTTCAATTGTTCTTATTACCTTACCCTTTAAATCGTACGCTTCTTTGCTAACTATAAATTCTACTTTTTCTTTTGTATCTTCCTTTATTTCGCTAAACCAGTACTTTGCAACCTCACAATCCTGAATAAAGTGTTCCAGGCTTTTTTCCCCTCCATTACAAAATACACAATTCTTTTCTCTTTTCTGTTTCCAGAACTAGTTTTTACTTTCCAAATTTCCCACTCTGGCCCTCGCAATCAGACTCGCTTTGTTCCCCAATTTTAGTAATTATGTATTAACTCTAATTTTGTATAAAGACTTTAATTGCCCAGAGCTTATTTTTTAAGTTTTTATTTGAACAATTTTTTTACTAATACTTTTTTACTTACAAAATGTTTATTTTTGGACAAATAATGTTTACTAATCCCAGCTTTGAGACCCGGATTTAATTTTATTTATATTTTCAGTGTATACTCTTACTATTAAATCTTTCAATTTTACTTTTAGTATTTATGTTTATGATTTATAGTTTCATTACTAAACGTTTTAACTTGTACTTTAATTTTTTAATTCTTTTAGTTTTATTGTTTCTACCTTGGGCAGACTGTACCGGACTCGTAAAAGCCTCATCACTGAAAAAGTACAGCGACCCAGAAAACAAAACTCTGGCATTGTTTCGCGCCTGAAGAGCTGCGATCAGCAGAGTATTCTGCCCAACCGCGTGAGGATAGTCCTTAATTTGCTGCTGAGGATTGTACGAATAAGCAGAACTCGAGGCTGTGAGCAACTTGAGCACCAGAGGGTTGTCAGCGTTGGCGATCAAGCCGGTTCCCTCGTAGAGCAGCGGGGCAACGGACTTGCCGCCGACAATAACCGGAGCGTCGATCAGGTTCGACGCCTCGGCGACGATTCTCGTGTGGTGCCCCGAGTCCGAGACGTCGTAGTTCAAGTGATCGGTCACGTGGGCGCCCTCCTCGTCGACCTCGAATCCGCACTCGGTAGCCAGCTCTCGCAGGGCCTCGCCGGACTGAGACGACCCGGCGACGAGAACATTTCCACCGCCGTCGATGAACTCTGTTATTGCTTCGACGCTCAGGGAACCCCCGAACTCCTCGACGCTTGGGGCAAAAATGATCAGATGCTTGTACAGAAATTCTCCGTACTTTGAGAGAATCAAGTTGGCGTCGTCGGCTAGTTTATATGACAAAGTGTAACCTCGATCTACAAAATAATACAAAATGTTAGTGTTGATCCAAGGAAACATTTTTTTAATAAAAATAGTATTGATCTGAAGAAAATTTTGATCTGAATAAAAAAAAGGTTACTGTTTTTTTTTAAATAAAAAACGTTAGTGTTAGTTTAAAAAATTGTTTTGAAAAAAAAACGTTAGTATTCTTTGGCTTTAAGCAATAACAAGACAAGTCCATTTTTAAAAATAGTCAGTTATATTCAAATTTTTAGTCAGGAAATACTATTTAATTTAATTATATGATTTTTCAATATGAAATTCCGTTAAAAGGAAACATTATTTAAAAGATTTCAAAGCAATATATTTCATATAATGAAAAAATTTGAAAAAAAGATTGCAAAGATAAATGTGATTTGAATTTGTTGAAAATGGACTTGTCTTTTTATGGCTTGAAGTCACGGTATTAATCTAAGGAAAAATTTTTTGAATAAAAAACGTTAGTGTTGGTTTAAAACAATTGTTTTGAAAAAAAAATTAGTATTGATTTGAAGAAAATGTTTTAAAATATAAAACTTTAGTGATAATTTTAAAAAGAAATTGTAATAAATACGTTAGAATTGATTAAAAAATAATGTTTAAAAATAAATTTGTTTTTGATAATACAAATTTCTATATTCAAATTATCGTTTTAATTTTTTTAATTTAATCTGTTAGTGAGCAATACTTTTTGTGGAGTTGATTTTAGGTTACAATTTTCAAGTACCTAAATGAGGACTTTTTTATAAAAAAAATTGGTACATTATTAAAAGTAATATTATTAAATATTAATTTTTGAATTTAAATAAAGTGATAATAACACAATTCTTTCACAAAAATCAAAAAGTCTGGCTGAAAAAAGTGTCTTACAAAAATGTCAAAATAATCATAATCAAACTTTCTGGACAATTTACCTTCAAGCGAGTTAAAAAATATTGAATGTGTTTCTTTAATGGCTAAATTGTCTAACAATACTAAGGTCGGACCGCCGGCACTGACCGCAACAAACACGCAAAGAAAACATAAATAAAAGCCGGTCGACTTCATTTTGCAGCTATCAAAAGAAACCCACGTCGGCAACTCGACTGCCACGATCGTTGATACCACGACTATCAACCGGAAGTGACCCGACAATCTACAATTTTCAAATCCCTCTCTTTTCCTTTCTAATTGAAACTCTCAGAAAATTCTTATTTGTCCCAATATACAAAAAAAATTACACACCCCGGAATTTTTTTCAAAAAAAAAAATTCTCCAAAACAATTTTGTTGTGAAGTTGGCCGCAGATTTGGTTTTTGAAAAGTTCTAGGTTGCCGGCACTGACGTGAAGTTGGCGCAATTCGCTCGGCAGAGCAGAAGACGCGCATCGCGAAAACACACATAAAAGGGGAGCTTTTGATCTGGTGTGTTTTATGAGGTAATAGAGGACGCGGAAGGTCAGTTGTTTGTGGCACGATGCGGGCCCGAAGCCGCGCAACCAGCTTCGCGATCTGCTTTCTTGTTATTCAAATCAAGTTGTCAAACTCGCGGTCGTCCTGGCGACTCAGCGCTGACAAGGTCGTGAAGACGACGGAGTTCGCCGTGCCGGAGGAGGACCCGGTGCTGGACATCCTCACCAGCGCCGCGGAGTTCAACAATGGCCAGAGCTGGAGCAAATCCGCACCCAAAGACACGGACAAACAAATGTACTGCACTGATTGTGGCTACATCGACAGGTAACTTTTTGAACAAAAAAAAGCTGACAGGTTGGCTACAAAAAGTATTGTTGACAAAAAAAAAGAGTTTGTGTAAACAATTGTATTTTTTTGGGTAAATACACTTTTTTTTTAGTAGTTATTGTTTGTAAAAGAATGCATGATTTTGTTGGTGAATTGTTTGTCAGTTTTGTGAGACGAGTTTGGAAAATTGTTTTTTGAAGTATTTGTACTTTGTTTGTAAAAGTAGTTCTGCAATAGTTTCATTTGTTTCTGGAATTTTTGATCGGAGTAATGCATGAGATTAAGCTTATTTTTTTAAAGGAGTTTTTTTGGTGATTATTTAATGTATTTTGATAGACAAATTAATAGTAAACCTGCGTGAAGTAATTTTAACTGAAAGTATTTTTGAGTTTAAAATTACCTCAAGTATATAGTGTTTATTTTTACTTCTATTAAAGAAATTTCTTGCAACTTTATATAGAGACGATGCTATGCTATTGCATTACTTGTTAATAACAAACAAATTATAAACAAACAAACAAAATATTTAATTTAGTTTTTATTTCTTTTTTCCGAGCAATATCTGAAAAAAACAAAGAATTGTTTTTTATTTGTTTAAAAATCTGTAAAAGAAATAAATGTTTATTATATTTGTATAAATTGATTTTTTTCTTAAACAAACTAGATATTGAAAGCATATAGAAACAAAAAAAACTGATTTAAAAAATGTGCATAAAAAATGTATAAACTGTTGCATTTTTCACGACTCAAATCAGAAGAAGCAAAAATAGTAAATAAAATATTATTTTTTTACATATTGATTTGTTTCATAAAACATGTATATATTACTTTACAAAAAGAAGTATAAGAAAATTATCATTATATAGATAATAAAAAAGTTATCATGCTTTATAAACATTATAATAATTTTCCGAGTTTGTCGTACGCATTATTATTTCTGGAATATAAGGTTCATTTTTGTTTGCAATTTTATATTCATGCAATTTATTTGTTTTGCTTTTTTATTGCTGTATGTTCGATTATTCACAAACATGTAACATCAGTAGCATTTTATCTTAAAAAAATATATTAAAATTTATGGGTTAATAACGAAGCGGCACAATTAATTTTCTTTTCTTTTTTTATTGAAATAATAGACTCGAATTTAATGTCACAAAGAGAGATCTTTACTTGTAAAGTTCAGACCAAGAAGTAACACATTTGGGTACCAGTCCCTTAAAGGCTAGTCAAACTTAAAATATACTTGAGAATTTAATTTATTACTTATGGAGAAAAGAAATATAAACTAAAATACAAATTCAATGGAATCTGATACGCTACTCTTATTACAGTTCTTTATCATGAAATTCAACAGAAAACTTATAAAGAAAACTCTTATAATGATACGTAAAACTTCACGTAATACAGAATGTGAATAAATATTTTATTTATTAATTTTTGTTATTTAAAATGTTAAAATAAACCAACAATATAAAATAAAGTTTGTATAGCCTTCAATTATTTTTTTTTATTATTGATTATTAAAAAATGTTAACTACGGGTTTATTATTAAACTATAAATTCACGAAAAAAAGTTTGCCTTCTATATTACAATGAATAAAAATAAATTTTCAACGTTTAATATTAACCTTTGAAAATACACATTATATTCTACGAAAATTGATCTTGAGGTTAAAGATTGTTTAACATTATTAACTTTTATTAATAGTTTTAATGACTGTTGTTAAGATAACGCTTCTACAAAAGTGTATAATTTTGCACAAAACTTTTACAATCATTTATATTAGCAATAATAATTGTTACAATTTTTAAAGATAATTTACAAATTATTTACTTGCTTTAAAGATACGTGTATTTTTAATTCTACTTTTCAAAGTTATTTTTCACAAACATTTATTTAATCAAAAGAATGTTGGAATTTAAAATCGCTTTAGAAAAACAAAGTTTTGTAGTTAAGAAACTTTTTTTCTATTGTTCAAATTCTCGAAGCTCACAATAAGCACGTGACATAAATTTTATTTGATTTTAATTTACTTCACTTATCATCACAACGATATTGTCTGACTGTAGTTTTATTGTTTTTGCTCGTAGTTAGTGTTTGTGTGTGGCCTGCTGTTATTTCAGCCTTAAGAAAGTACCTAACTTTCCTACCATTGGCAGACGTTTTTCCACGTACGCTCTGAAAGATTCGGCGAACCTCACGGAATCCTATCCGTTGTCTTTACAAGCCACAAGTGAACAATGCGCAACTGGCCAACAATGTGACGATATTGTTCTCGACTGCGGAAAGCCAGTAAACTTTACTTATTACGACAACCTCATTGGAGTTGCCAATCGAAATAAACATCCCTTAGTTCCTGAGCCCAATGTTGTTATGATGTTCAAAAAGAATGACGGTAAAGTTACCGACATTGACATAGATCTGCTGGAAAAACGACTTAAAAAAGCAAAACGAGAAGTAAGATAACATCTTTATTTATTATTGTATATAATTTTATTATTTATATTTATTGTTATAAATTATTTTTATGACAGAAACCAAAGTCGGTTCAACTGTACAATCAGATTGGAAATTTCTGGCGTATCAAAGGCAATGCACAAAGATCCATCGAGTGTTTCCGAAGAGCTCTCGCAGTGTCACCTCACAATGCGGAAGTACTTTTAAATTTGGCAAGGGTCTTGTTGGTTTTACAATATTTGGACGACGCAACGTATTTAGCGAGACGATCATTGGAACTGCAGCCACCTGATCGTAGTGCTTGGGAACAGTACCTTACCCTTGGCCAAATATTTAAGGTAAAATATAAAAGCTGTAAAATTCACTTTGAGAATTTTTAAGAGATAAAATTACGCTGCTTAAAAGAGTACAGAATAAATTATGGCGAAATTTATCTTTTATGTAAGAAGCGTCGACGAACAAATTTTTTTTTTGCCTTTTCCAGCAATTATGACGATGTCGTGTTTAGAAACAATATTCCTTCTCTTGAACATTAACGACTTGATTCTGTTATATAAAATTGTGGACTTCGATGAAAATTGCCTTGTCCTGACCTCTGCAATAACTCTTCATGAACCGAGACATTTTCGTTCTTGAAACCTTTTTACAACAAATTTTTCACTTCTAAATTTGGTTAATATTTTACCTTGTATAATCAGACTCAGTAACGCATTCAAAAATCCTGTCTGATTTTGTAGAAGTTTTAGTGGTTTTATTAGCTCTTTACACAGATTCTTAAGTCATAACTAATTGTAGATGTCTCTTTACAACTTTTCTACAACTTCAGATCCAAGTTTTTTCTACAAATTTACTTTTGCCCTTTTAAGGTATAATTTGTATATTTTGTTGTAGTACTTTCGATGTAGATACTTACTTTTGTCTTTTACTAAATTTGTAATCATAGAAGTATCCCGTTTAATAAATACAAATAATAAATTTGATTTTCAGGCTTATGGTCATTTTCAAGAAGCTGCTGTACACTTAAGGCACGCTTTAGAATTAAAACCAGATCTTTTGGATGCAGCTGAAGCGCTCAAAGAGGTAGAATCTCTTCCAACAGCTAGCATTCACATTTATACATTGCTTATAATTGTTTGTTTGGTAAGTATTATTAAATTAATGAAATTGAATAGAGAATTTTCTTGGAAATTGAAAATTATAAATTATAAATTCAACAGGTACTCGGTGTGTTACTAGTCATATTAAGCAGCGTCGAATGCGAGGAAGACTCGAGTACAAATTCTGAACCGTCTCAACGCTCATCGCAGCGACACTTTAATCGCGCCATGGCGATGCGCAGTCTACGATTAAATGTGTCGCGTAACAAACGTTGTTGATCATTCCAACATATTCATAATGCATTTTTGTGATATAGACCATCTTCGAACTCATTACTCATTTTCAACTACTCGCTGCCAAGTATTATTTATATTTCGAAGATCTCGATGATTTATTTAAAAAAAATCGTATGTTATGTGATTCTGTTTGTTATCTAAAAGGTAACAAGTGCAGAAATGTTGCGACGTTATCCGCATTCGAAGGAAAATTTGACGACGTCTCTAAAGAAATGACCCAAGTCATTTTAATTTAATAAAAACAACAAACATTTATGTAGAAGTGAGATTTTTTGGTAATGACACTAAAAAAGCATACTTTGATTATTAAAAATTCATAAGTACACGTTGTTGTAAGATGTTTCTCGTAATGTGTAAATTGTATGAGTTTGTATGGTTAAATACAGTGATACCAAAAAAAAAACACGAAAATGTTTTATTGATTTTATTTGATCTTTAACAAATTTAAATGGAAAAGGTAAACATACAAGATTCTAAAATCAATAGAAGTTTTTATTTATTCACTAGAGTGTCAAAGAAATCGAAAAGAATTTAAAATATTTGATAAAAATGAAATTTTGAGATTATTATTCAGAATAAATATGATTATTTAAAAATTCCCTTTGTATACTAAAAAAGAAAAGTCAAATGATAAGAATAAATATGAAATTCAAATTTTTATCATAACTGAATTGCAAATGAGGGTTTAATTAATTTTTAATTAAATGCTATACTTCATGTTACTCATTAATGTATTTGAAGAAAATATACACTGATATCGATTGCATTTTTTGTTCACAATTGGTTTTTACTTTATTTTATTATTTTTTTTGTCTAGTCTCTGTAGTTAGCTCACAGATGTAGTCACAAATCTGAATCGTCACAATATTTGCTATACTGTATTTTCATAATAACTACGATGCTTTAGTTAAGAAAATACGTTATACATATTTGTGTGTATATATATATTATATATAATTAACAGAGTCAACATTTTAGAAGCTAATCGTACGCTAATTTTACTTGAACCTATTTCATTTATTTATTCATGTGTTTATTGATTTGTATACAAATATAGATTTTGAGTTGCAAACTATAACGTCTTCGTCTTGCATATTTAAGATATGTAAATTATTTTATTACTAAAGAAACAAGCTTTTTTCAATTATTGCAAACATTATTTTTTAATCGTCGAATCATCAGTTTAGGCAAACATATTTTATGCAATATTAGAGTCAGAATTTTAGTTTATTTTTTGCATCTCAAAATGTCAATTACACATCTGCAAATCTGAAAATTGGGAATCGTATATGTACTCGACATTTTGTCATGGTTTTTTATCCTGATTTTGGCTAAAATTATATTAATTTTAAATGTAATGTAATTGAATTTAATTTGATTTTTTTTAACGGAAAATAATTTTGTAATATAACAAAATAAGAAAATAATTAATTATGATAAAGTTTTGTCTTAAAATATTCACATACAAAAGGTTATTATTTACAGTATTTTTAAACGTAAATTATCATACTGATTTATAATTGAAATAATAGTTTATCTATTATTTAACAAAATTTAGAGCAAAATAAAACAACTTGTATCATGAATTATTTGTTTAAAATAATATAGTTTTTGAAAATAATAAATTTTAATATAATTAACGAGGATAATTTATGACTATTAAACTGTGTGCGAAATTGTAATTTTTATTATACAAATCTAATTATTAGTTTTTAATAATAAAATATCATTTACGCTTTCTATATGTTGATTTGAAAACTGAAGTTAAAATATATTGATGTTTGGAAAACTAAAAAAGATATTGGAATTGTTATTTAATACTGATAAATATGTTAGCACTTTATACACGTTTTACATTCACAAAATTGATGATTATTTTTTTTTCTTTTTTTTTGTTTACAGAAAAATTGAATTTTACTCGTAATTGGTAATAGCTCACTTTATTAAATATTTTTTTATATACCAACTCCGAGAATGTATAAATCGAAATCGCTTCAATAAATCAATAGAAACTTATTTTACCTATTAAAATATACTTTTCCATTAATACCCAAACTAAACTGATAGATGGCAAGTTGCTTATTTAATTTTGTGTGATAACGCTCATTGACGGCTGTTAATGAAGTTGGGTATCTACAATTAATCATACAACTTTAGCCACGTTTACCTTAAGTATGTCGATATTACCATCACTGAATTTAAAATCGATATTTAATCATCAATACAATATTATTTCTCATTTTCGTTTTAAATATGAAGGAAAATAAATAAAACTATGCATATATCAAGTACGTCTAAATATACATAAAATATATATTAAAGTTAACTCACTAGACCTTATACATAATACCCTTATCATGAATACGAATGTAAATATCTCTACGCAAACTTCTCCCTGAAAGACTATTTAATATTTATTTTTTAAACTTATTTTGACAAACTTTTTAATCATCAAATAATAAAAAAATTAATAATCTTTATATTTTTTGGTAATATGTAAAAAAATGTATTATTAAAAAATTTGTTAACATGATTATAAGTACAAAAAGCAAATAATACTAACTTCTGTAAAAAATTAAGGAAAACTTAAAAAGAATGGTAATCACCAGTGCACGCCCACTTCCGGGTAAAATAGTTCTTATTGCTGATGTTGGACAGTGAGTCAAGTTTTTATTTTAAAAATAATAGTTGATTCATTCAAATGGATTATTTTTAATAAATGGTAAAATTATATATTTTTTGATTAGTTGTAGGCAGTAAAAGATTCGACTAAGGAAGCCGATTTTTGGATATCTTGTGTCTATATGGAATTTTTTGTATTTACACAGTTCGTTATCGCCTTATTTATGCATTATAATATTAGTCGTTGCAACAAGTTTCTTTTTGCTTAATTTCAATTCTAGGACCCTATTAATTGTTATCTTCAATTTGAAATGGTTTATAAATAATTGGATGAATAATTTATTGTAATATTTTATGACATTTGAAAACAATGTATAAATTATGAAATTATTTTAAAACGATAAGTTATTCTAAATCCTCGTTATATACAATGAATAAATATTTTGTTATTTTTTGTATAAGTTTTGAACAAAATAGAAGTTAAATTGATAATATATTAATAGATTCAAATATTAAAACTTAATTTGTAAATCATAATTTTTCCAAACAAAAAATACGGTTTTTTTCTTAATTTTTCGGCGATATTAGCAAATTACATACAAAATTTTGCAAGTATCGTTTGGATCTATTAACAAAATTTTATTTTACAATATGCATGTACATATATGTTGTATTTATATATTTGTATAATTCCCAAATAATCATTTAATAAATTGTACTCTTAATTAAGTTGAATTTAAAAATAATTGTTTATGATAAAGAATTTAATTATATCATTAAAAGTTATAAAACAAAATTACAATAACTTATAAGAAAATAAGTTAATTCTTTTTTATATTATTTAAAATGGATATTTTTAAACAAATTACTTTTGCATTTATACTAATTTATGAAATGAATTTAAAATATATTAATACGAGATATTGTCTACTATTAGTTTCATCTATATATCAATTTCACTACTCTTTTACTTTGTAACCAGGTTTCTACTGTTGTACAAATTATAACTGTTTTGTTCTTTAATTTTTTAATACAATTTCATAAGAAAATAAGGCATTGTATATATGCAATATTATAATCGTCCTTAAATTTTTGCTGATATTATAATTACATTGATTCAAACAAAAAGTTGATCTTTTAAAATAATAATTTTTATGTCAACAAAAATTTGGTAACATTTTTTAGCATTAAATAAAAAAGTTGAATTAATGATAAAGTGTCAACACTCTCTTTCATACTCAAAACATTACTAGGACTAAGTAAAAATAATGGAATAACTCTTTAAAGTATCAATGAGACTTCACTCTAACAAACAATAATTCATTCTTTTATATGAACGAAAATGCAATATTGGCGATGTTTAAGTTACAATGGTCTGTCTATTTTATTGCCAAACTAAAATTTTGTACTTTTACATCATATTTCTGTGCTGTGTTGAAGAACAGTATATTTGTACATTGTGATAGATTTTTTTTTTCATTTCTAGTCATTTTTTTATTATATCTATTACAATTTCTACTGAAACTGTCTACAATCATCGCCAATTCATTAAAATGTGTAATTTTTTTTTATTTTCTTTCAAATCTTCTTTCAAATAGATTAATAAAACAGTAATAAAAATATATCAACCTTCTTTAACTACTTGAGAAACTGTATATGTCTGTATAAACTATAAATTTGAATAAAAATAATGGTCATTTTGCATGTATGTACCGTAACTATACACACCCACATATTTTACATACATCAAGAAGATTTGCTTTCTCTAATTGCTAAGCACAACTTTGCTTATTTTTAGCAATTAAAACTGTACCCAGTTGGCGTTTGTTGTAGTTGAAGCTGCTGGTACAGATGCATTTGATTGTTGCTGCTGCTGTGATGCACTCGCAAATTCTCCCCATTCGCCAGGTTGCTGATTTTGTTGCTGATTTTGAGCTGACCTGTGAGCAGGCGACGAAGTAGGCGTTCTGGCAGGGGGCGGAGCGATTTTCACGCCACCTGGTGGAGGAGGCAAACCGGTACCAGCTGACCGTGGTTTCGACTTTGATGTTGCTTCGCTACCATCTTTTTTCTGTAAAACAATATTTTTAATAATAAACTAACTATTATAAAGATAAAAACTTCATAATTTCCATAAAAGGTACCGTTATTTTCATGTTGATCTTAATAGTTTCTCCCTCTTTGAAGCTAAGATCTAATTCTGGCTGTGGTTTTTCCTTTTCTCTTTCAATTTGGTCCTTGTTTTTGAGCCATTTAAAGTGATCCTGAAGAGCGACATTAAGATCAAAACTGTCAGATCTATCTCCAAAGCCAACACCAATAAAAGCAGTTTGACCGCTGTCTGCTACAATTCTCAAAACAAAATATCTGGAAGAATCTGTGACAGATTCCACGGCAAGTCCGGGATATTGTTCAATGGGACATTTAGCGTAAAGCTGCCCAGTAGCTTTGTCTTCGAGCTTTATAGCAACAGCATCACCTTGGCACACAAGTCGCATTCTTCCCGTCCACATTGGTTCTTGTAAATTCCAGTCAGCAGCTCTGAAAGTCAATAAACATTTTTTTCTATTAAAAGTTAAGTTTTGTAAATTGTTGATGTGCTTTCTTAGCTTTTTTTGGTTCAATAAAATCTTCATGAATAATAAATGTTTTAAGTTGAATTTTAAAAAGCCTATGCTTTAAAATATTTAAGAGAAAGAACAAAAATCTTAGATAAAATAATATTTTTAGCTAGTGGAAATGTTATTGCAAATTTTTTTACAATTTAAAAATTGACATTATATAATTTTTTCATTTTTGTGTTTTATAATTATAAATCATTGTTATTACTCATATTTCTTAAGTAATTACATTACATATTACTTTAGCTTAATTTCATGTTATAAGATAATGTGATTATAACATTAATAATGCATTCATTATAGTTATATATTATTTTATGATTTGATTTAAGTAAACTATAAATTGTACGTGGCAAATTTGTCACAAGTAATTCATGGAATTCGTCAGCTTTAAATTCCCTTATCAGTAAATTAAAATTATAATAGATATATCGAGTAATCGTTGACTTAATGTCAAATCTATATTTTAGAAAGTTGCAAAATGCAAATGCCTTAGTGTAACTGTATCGAAGGACAAGAAATGGTACACTTACAATAAAAATTGTAACTATGCATTTGAGAAAGGAAAAACATATTGGAATAAAGTAACAGGAAATAGTGCGGAAAATATGTAAAACTGCACCTGTATCCTCTGTTCGATGTCCTCGGTGGTAATTTGAATACAAATACCTCGGATTTCACGAGTAACACACTCTCATACGTTTCCATTTTGCTCAAACGATTTACACTCAATCAAATAAGCAAACGAGTTAATCGTGTCAAAGATTTTCTTAGCGTTTTGACACAACTGGTCCCGATTCGTTTACGGTTCTCACTTTTTGCTTATATATAATAAAAGTATGGACGTGATTTGATAAATTTATCTTAAGTCACGCCTCTACAACCCACACACAACTTCCGTTTCACGGATACTGAAGTAAACTCAGCGACAGGAGTGTTACTACACTTTATCACTGAAATATTACCAACTTGAAAACTAAAATAGATAATGGTGCGTTTTCGTTGAACTTTTTTTCTGTAATTAACTAGCAAAAATTAACTTGCCCGTTTAAACATAGTTCGTTAATTTAGCAAATTTGAACAAAAACGTACTCAGTAATAAATTTTTATTGGATTAACTTTTGGTATATAGCCACGATACAATAGTGAAAACAGATTTAATACTGGGAAAGTAAGCCTCGATAGGTAAAAGGCGGTAAATATAATTTGAAATTAAAGCTAATTTCAAAATTAGAATTAATAATCAGTTTTTATACAAAAAATACAACATTATAATGAATGTGTAAGGAAGTGTCTATTCGCTCGAAGAAACTCGAAATTCGAAATATAGAAAAACGAAACATTTAAAATTTAATACCGTCGAAGCGGGTGAAGCGGGACAATTTTTACGGTTTTTTAATAAAATCAATATGAACAAAATTGTTGAAAACTTATAATATTTTATAAATAACTATTCTTATATCTCATCAAAAAATCGCTATGCTAGTATCATTGTGGTATCACAATTCATTTTTACACAGTTTACAAATAATAAGCTAAATCGGTTGAGTAGATTCCAAGAAAAACTGAAGGATTATTAAAAAAATGTTATTTCGAGAAAAACGTGTTTAACCCTGTTAAAAAAGATCATATGAGAAATCATATGATAATTCATATAAAAAAACACATGAGAAATCATATGAGATTTAATATGAGAACTCATGCGAGATCTCACATGCGAAATTGGCGTGAGTAAATTCTTCATCATTCATCAGAGAACTCATAAAATCCCATGATTTTTATCAAAATCGTTCAGTTTATACGAATCAAATATTAACATGTAATAGTATAATTTGCAACTAGGGGGAAAAGCGTGTGTTTCAGTTTCGAACGTAAAAGTGGACAGCTTTAGCAAAGATATTTAGCTCAGGTTATGAAAAAAACGATTTCAAGTGCCGGGCAAAAAGCATACAACCAAAATCACTTTTCTTTTTACCAAACGATTCTCCCATTATCAAAGAATCGCCTGATTAGTTTTATTTTATAAAATTCAACACTTATGAATTTTAATTTAAAAAGACACTAACTCCGTGACTTTAGAACTTATTAATCCCCCTAAGAGGATGTGAAAGGTCTACGTTCACGGAGTTAGGGACTTTTTGAATAAAATTATCAATTTTAGAATTTAAATAAAGACCGTATATTCATTCGAAGCTTTAATGTTGGGAGAATAATTTCGTTCATAAGAAAGTCTTATTAAATGAGAATTGTCGTCGTATTTAGAGACCGCGTTTTGTTTGTAATCTCAAAAACGAGGTCTTTATTTTTGTCCGTATTTTTTTTACAAAATACTTCTTCCCAGCAGCCGAGAATCAATTAATTCCAATTTATAAATAATCAAATTGGAAGCAATTGTTATTATGTCCTATTATAATTGTGAAATTTCAATAGAAGTCAATTTCCAATCACAATCTCGAATTGAAATTCGCTGACTTTTATTATATGTTATTTCATCAAATTGGAAATTTACAATTGAATGAATTATTTGTGAATTAAAATTTTTAATTGTAATTAATTGGAGTAAATCGGAATTAATTGGATTTAATTGGAATTAATTGAAAACAATTACATAATTCATTAAATTGTATGTTTTACTGTATATTTACTGTATAATGTAAGATATTGTATTAAAGGTACATAATTTTTACAAACAAGAGCGAGAGGTTATACAAATTCATGTGCAGGAAGAAACTGGATAATAACAAAAACTACGAATATAATAATATTAAAACACTATATTTATTGACAATCTGAATATATTGTTTGACAACTGAAACGTTACATTTGCTTTTGATAAAAACATGCATGCTGCTATTAAGGTGGTAACTTTGAAACTAAACAAATGTTTTACATTGATATGTATCAGAAAATACATCTCAATTTTGTATCTCGCATGACTAGAAATTTATCACTGTATTACACTCAATTCGTTACATTTTTAAAATGCGAAGAAAATCTCCTTAAGAGCCAATATTATACATTAAAAATAACATAAATACATCGCACAGATTCTGCTAAGTAAGTAAATATACTTTACTGTTAACAACAGCACTCTCTTACAAATTAACCCTTTAAAGTGCGACTGGGTCCAATGGACCCAAGCAAAAACTTTAAGGTGATGCATAAGGCGTTTATAACCTAAAAATGATCGGTAATGCAGAAACTTGGTAGTAAAACTTTTATTATGACCGCGAGATGGCGCTAGTGTTTAAATCTGAATGTTACATTAAATATAGAATATTGCAATAAAATATCTTATAAATTCGTTTATATAATGTAAATAACAATTGTTTGTAAATAATTATTATAATTACAATTTTGTTTCAATTAGTCATTTTTGTGACAAATGACTGATA
>JABFPM010002530.1:0-16460 GCA_022817325.1 Idris sp. 1 HC-2018 | reverse complement strand
GGTGATCATTAACGTGATTCCGTCGCGGTTGATAAATAATGCAACAAATAGTCGGCTGCTGATGTAGCAGCTAACTTAGAATTAATTCGTGCAGACCCAGTCTTGTTGATTATTATTTCATGAAACATGGCGAAAAAAATAACATATTGAATTTTTGTTACTTTTTATGTTTTATTCGATTTCGATTCAAATATAAAAATATTCTTTATTTATTAAGCACTAAGTTTCTCTTTTAGTAGTCGATTTTTAAGAGATTCAAACAATTTTTATGGGAATACAAGTTTAGAAGCTGCTACTTTTTGTCTGACAACGTATTTTTCTTGTATTTCCTATTTCAAATATTGTGTCACGTACCATGCGACATCTATGGTTGGATATACGTGTATTCTTCATCGAATAGCTGACTAGATCATCACTGCTTGATCTTCAAATCACGTGTGTATGTTTGTTGGCGCAAATCAACATAACCTCAAATTCGTCAGTGTTGTCGTTAATACTTGAACAACAACTGCTTTCTATTACGTTTCATCTTCCAGTTATGACTAGTTCAGGTTAGTGTTTTGACCATGTATTTGAATGTCGTTATATTTTTATGAGTTAAATATAATTTTATCAGTATTTTATTTTTTATTTCAAATACAGCTACATGAATTAGATGTTGCTTACTTGAGAGTCAGTATTGGAGTAACTGGTAGATGTTTGTGATGGAATTTGAGAATCTCCTGATTCTGAAAGACTGTCTGGATTACTACTTTTGAAAGCAACATCTAATTCATGTAGCTGTATTTGGAGTGATTTGCGGCAAGTATCGCAGTACTTCATTCCGGGGATGACATTTATTTTCAGTTTGGTCTTTAACTAAAAATTCAATATGTTATTTTTTTCGCCCTAGTGAGATACTTTTTCAGCTTTTGACAAAATTTTTAGATTCTACGATAAATTTCTAATAAAAATCATTTATAATAAATGTTATTTTAATTAAACTCAGCTTTCTACAAAAAGAATTGCGAGAAGCATGAATTTTATCGATAAAATCAGAAATAAAAATGCGTTTTTACGTTTTAATAGTTAAATTCCCAAACAAAATTTTATATAAGCTTCAAGATTAACTATCGAAGATAACATTTGGTGCATAAAATGAAAAAAATATTTATATACATGTGCCAAAAACAAGCATTGAAAAAAAATGAAAAAGTTGGAAAATGGCCTTTTTCTCCCCTAGGTAAAATGTTTTTCTGGTTTTTGATGAAATTATCAAATTATACGATAAATTTCCAATAAGAATCATGTGCGACTCTTATATTTTTCAATAAGCAGTTTTCATAAAATAATTAAATAGAAAACATATCCATAAAAATCCTGAAAATCACTGAAAAATGATTTCAATCACACAAGGGAAAAAATGAGAAAAAAACCTGAAAATTCCGATTTAGGCTAATTTTTGTATGAGGAATTCGAAAATGATATCAGTTTTCCAATTAAATATTGGCCCATTGCAAGCCATGTTGAGTTGGTATGGAATTACCCATAAACAATTTTAAAAAATTGGCCTCAGATTTTTTCATAATTTGAAACATACTAAAGGATTTTTAAAAAAAAATTGTAAGGTCACCCTAAAAAACATTATATGAAATTCAGAAGTCAAAATTCTGAATATTTATATTTTTTATTCAAATTGTCCCAAGGCAAAAGCGCCTCAAGGCACATCACCTTTCCCTACATGTCAATGAAATATCAGTCTTTCAAATCGTTGAGAGATAAAGAAAAAACAAAAATTAATTGTTGTCAACTACAAAAACATAGTTTTATTTATTCATAACGAATTGTATATCAGAGGGTAACCCAATCCAACATTGACTTTTTACGTCGATTGCACAGATCTGCTATGCATGGCTTAAAGATTTAATTATTTTAAATATTTATTACACTTACTCTTCTGGTGAATAAGAATTATACATTCTCTAAAATAAGATTATTCAATTTAATTATTTTTCAGGGATAATGATAATAAAATGCGTAGGATATATGAAATAATTAAATTTTGTCTTTAATAATAAACATAATTTAATTTTTGAAATTAATATATTCAGTTAATATCAATTTTGTGGATACATCAGATTTAAGGGTCAAAGTCTAAGATAGTAACAATTAATGACCATATAACGAAAGATTTAATAATAGATTGTTCTGGATTTAAAATAGACTAATTAAACTTGAAAATTAATTTTAATATTAGTATACATGTATAAAAGACTTCTCATATAAAATTTTACAAAATAATTTTCAAAAGAACATGTTATTGTTATTAAGTATCTAAAAACTTTGAATTTTAAATTTATTTACACAGTAAAAGATGTAATTCTAAATAAGCGCACGAATGTTGCATGCACATTGCATATAAGTACGTAATTTACGTGTAACTTGTCCGTATTTCGCATGTACGTTTAAAATGCAATTTATTTCGTATAAGTATAAAAATATAAGTATAAGTTAAAAGTATGGGTGCACCTAAGAATTGAAAAAAATGTCTGCAGAGCAATTCCATACTAAAGCACTCAGTTTGGGAGTTAAAAAGCTGAGGATTTTGTAAATTTTTGTACAGTTTCTATAGTGAAAGTTATACAATTTAAATTTTTTCGAAACCTCAAAAACATGATAATTTGCCCCGGAAAACAAGTTTCACATCTTTCAAGTATAAATATTACATTTTCATAAAATGAATCAAAATAATGCATAAAGACAGAAAAAGTGAATAAAAACGAGATATGTTTAGTAAATAAAATTAATGATTAAATATTTTGTAGGAAAAAATTAGGTAAAAACAAGCAAAAAAGTTAAATTTTATTATTTTTACTATTAAGTCATAAATAAAAAAAATAGAAAAATGTAAGAAACATATTTTTGGTTCCTTTAAAAAGATGAGGATTATTTCGCGTGGACAAATCTTTGATTCTATAAAATTCAGTAAATTGAAGTTCGTTAATCGAGTGATTTTTTTTTAAAAACAATTCTTGAAAATTAATTAATTTTATTTCAATCCCCAAAATTGATATTGTATTTGATTATAGCTTTTTTTGTTTGAATTGCATAAGGAAAAAAAACTTGGCTCATAACATGATTTCCCAACTTTTTTTCGTGGAGTTCAACTTCAAATAAAAACTATTCTTTATAAACGTCTATATTGTTTTTTTAGAATCAATATATTTTTGTGACCAAATAATAGACGATATAAAAATATTTTATTTTTTGTTTTGGTTTATAATTTGAAGTGATAAGATTTGTCTTGAAATGTTTCAATATTCTAGAATACAAGTTTTTCTTGGCTCATTACATGATTTCACATCATTTTTGCTTATAATTTAATATGAAAAAAATGTAGTTCTGAAATATTGTTATGTTTGTACTCAGTTTTAAAGTAATGGTATGTTTAATATTGGAAATGAACGTTTTTCTTGGTTTCAATAATTTAGAATAGAAGTTTTCTATGGTTTATAAGATGTTTTATGATAATTTCTGTTTACAGTTTTTTCAATTGTTGATACAACTTACCTTGGCTCGTAATAGTTTACCTTTTCAAGGTAATTTTTCAAATTAGATTGTATTTTATGTTTTTCAGTCTCTTGAGTAAGATTAAAGTCACTAAAGTTGGTTTTTTCATTAGAAAAAATAAAAAACACTACTAAATAGGTTTATATATAATTTTTTGGGGGGTTTTATCAAACCTACCTTGGCTCGTTTGTTTTACCTTTTTAAGGTAATTCATGAAAAAAATAATTTATTGTTTATTAATTACTTCTTTGTAATATAAATATATATGCGTTTTTCGCATTTCTGGGCCAGGATGTTGACGGTTTGACGTCATTATCATTAATTAGAGTCCATTTTGAATTATTTTCTCGCACCATACATTTATAGTGACCATGATGTATAGTATTTCCTATGTGAAATATTGTACTGAGAACTTAATATTCATAGTTATTTATTCGAATTTTACTACTTGGAACGGCTTTTATTTTTAAATCATTAATTTTCATAATAACTCCGTTTCTTAATTCAAACAATTTAAGAACTATTATCAAAATGTCACTAGCTCGAGTGATTTCATTTTTTTCTAAGAAAGTACCCTTAGCACAATTTGTACATGAAGCCTCAGAATCGAACCAAGTGTCCCTTTGATAATTGATAAAATCTTGAAGTTCATAGGTTTTTTTTCTGTTGTCTGGTATAGCAAGATACAAAACATTATCAATATCATTATTATTCTTTATAGTATATTTACACGAGTTACAATATTTTTGAATATTCATTTGCCTTTGTATGATTCTGTCTACATTTTCTACTTTATTAATTAATTTTGTAAGAAACTCAGTAGCATCTTGTTGTCTTCTTTCCGCGAATATTTCATCAACAAAGCTTCTTATAGATAGAATATTAACATTATTCTTAGATTCATAATTAGTAATCATAATTCTAAATGTTTCATTAACTGATTTTTGAATTCTTTTTCTTATCAATTCACAATGTAAAAGACATTGTAATACTGAATTAGCGTAACACGACACTTGATCAGAATTAGGTAAACCGTGAATTGCCCAAGCATTAGTGCCTGATGTTTTGTTATCAGTTGCAACTTGTTTCTCTTCATATATCTTTAGAAAAGTCCACTGAACATCTTTTATTTTTGTATGTTTCATTTTATATTCACAATTTCCTCTAGATTTTTTCTATATTTTTTTCGAAGCCGGTTATATTCAATAATAGCGATATTATTAGCTTTTACATTATAAGGATCAAAATTTATCAAGTGTAAACCATTCAATGATGTAACTCTTGACAAAGCTACATATGTCTGACCACAACTAAAAATTGAATTTCCAGCTTCTACAACAGCGTTTTGCAAGCTCAATCCTTGACATTTATGAATTGTCATTCCGTAACATACAGAGAATGGAAATTGTTCTCTTATGATAAAGACCTTATTCATTATTTCAAACTTAACTTTACACCGTTCTAGAATATGACTGGTTCCATTCTTTAACTTAATTGTTGCCTTTTCAACGATATCATGATTGTCTACATTACGAGTTACGGATATAAGTTTACCAATCGTTCCGTTAACAAGACCTAAAGTAACATCAATATTCCTTCTGATCATAATTTTTGCTCCCAATTTAACGTTTATTATTCTTCCTAGACCAGCAGTTCTAGAAGTTTCAGTTTCATGTTTTTTCGATAATAGTAAAGCTTTCTTTCGCAAAGATTGAAAACAAAAATAAAAAACTCACATTCATGGATATAAATAAACTCTTTATTTCTCAATCTCTGAAATAACTTAGAATTTCAAGTTTATTCAACTATAAATCCAGTTTGGCCTTTCATCATTTTGCACCATCTTCTTAATAAAGGTAAGTTTACACTAAATAAACATTTCTAGTTACCGTGATTTTCTGAACGTAAAATTAAGTGCACATTGAATCTAAATTGCGTTCAGATACATTATCATATGTATCTATATTATTTAGTTAGGGTTTTTCATGTGAACAGTTCTATTGTAGGGAATTTGTTCATCAACAGTAACTTGTAATGTTTGTTAGTTAATCAGTCTCAACCAAGAAAAAGATGGCTAATTTATGTAAGTTTTAAGAATATTAAATACTTAATTAATTAACATATTTATTTATATTTACTTCAATTGTAATATATTTATAATAACTATAATTTATATAGCTATATCAATTTTTAATTATAATAATTGAAATAGCTATAAATACGAATATAAGTTATTTTTTAATTGTTTATTTATAATAAGGTTAACTTTCTAATGTAATGTTGCAACAAGAGTTGCAAGAGCTGCGGCAGGAAGTTGTGCGGCAGCGCCAACAACAACAACAACAGCACTGGCAGCATCAGCAGTGGTTTTTCCACATGCCACCACCGCCACCTCCTGCTGAACCGGCTTCTGAGCAACCACTGGAGCCGATCATGGATCAACCTCAGGAGCCGGTAATTCAACAGCCACCGCAGCCGGTTGAAAATCAACAATCCGTTGTTCCTGAAATGGCTGTGCAGCAGGATGTGACTGCTGTTCAACCTGCTGTCCAAAATCGTAAGTTTGATTACTTTTTTTTTATAATACAATTATACTTTTAATTATAATTTTTACAGAAACTAATTATTATTTTTATAATTCCAGCTAGAAGAACAAACGGTGGAAGCCACCACAACAAAAGAGGTAATTTTCAAAATTATAATAACAAAATTAATAAAAATTTCACACTTTTTATTTATATTATTTTTTAATAAGCTAGCAGTATTAGATTAGATTTTAGACACAGTAATAGATTTTCATTTCCTTAATTTTCTTTTCATTTCAGGAAAATTCAAAGGATTCAACCGGGGAAGAGGATCGCGAGGTGGAAGAGGATGGCGAGGAGGGAGAGGTTCGAGAGGTGGAAGAGGGTCCAGGGGAGGGAATAGTTTTAATTTTATAATTTATTAATAAATAATAAAAATAATAAAATTTAACTTTTTTGCGTGTTATTACCTAATTTTTTCCTACAAAATATTTAATCATTAAGAAAACATAGAGTTTGTGTTTTTTTTTTAATTTTTTTTTTATAATACAATTAATATTTAATTTTGATTTTAATTAATAAATCAATTTATTATTTGTTTTTAAAAAGCATAAAACCTTAAGAACAAAGGGGGTAAAATTGAAGTGTAATTTTATAAATAAATATTGTCTGAATGAACGAAAAATTGTTGACAGTTAACCTGAAAAAATTTTCGTTCAAGTTAATCAAACTAACGAGTAAACAAAAATCGATTTAAAAAACGCAGAAATGTGTTCCCAGTGACAAAGAACACCGAGTAACTTTTTAAAACATGTAATAAATTATATTATATTTATTTAACAAATCTGTAATGTCGGTAACAAACGACTTGTCCATCCTTTTATTCAAATATATGCCTGGTCTTTTAAATAACCGTCTTCTTTTAATGTGCACTTATTCATTGAGATCAACAAAGAAGGAAAAGTCCTGTCATTATTTTAATAAAAAAACTGTAACATAACAAACATGTGAATAGTCTCTAGATGCAGCACTTATTATTCATATTCGTAAACTTTGTTTTATTTCTTTCTTTGTCTTTCTCATTCAGTCTTTTTATACTGCTGTTCGCAAACTTTGTTTTTATTTCTGTCTTTTTCGCACTTAACTACGAATGTGAGAAATCCGAATTTGTGCTTCTCCATAATTAGCCGCTGGAGGCAGCACTTAGTTTAAATTTCAGATCCACGTCTCTTTCTTGTCTTCAATATATGGCGTACACAAGTAAGAGAAGGATGAGACGTCAAAACTCCAGAAAAGATCCAGCGTAAGCAGGTCATTTACATTATCTTTTTATCATTTTCTTTTATATACCTTGGCTCGTCGGCTTGCTTCCGCAGGCCTTGATATTAACAAACTTAAGAAACAGAGAAATATTTAATCGATTAAAATCTAACACTATGTTCTTCCGCCTGATACTTTCAACAAGTTTATAATTTTAATTTGTATTCTATTAATTTTTTTGTCATCACTGCAAACTTAGGTGTCTCATTTTGAGGCATTTTCGTTGAAACACTTTTGGTGCCTCAAACTGAGTTACGTTTGGTGTCTCATCAATTCAAGTGTTTCACTCAAGAAAGTTATCGTAACCTCGAAAGCTAAAACAACCTAACCTCAGACACTTCTTTTGTATATATAGTAACAAAAGATGGATAAACAACCATTGTTAACATTGGCCAGTTTCGGACATTGGCCGTAACAAATATAATTAATCGAACCCATTTTCTACATTATCGCCAGCAGTGACCAATTCTCGTACAAAGAAGTGTCTCAACCTAATATGTTTGGTCCTGCGATGATATTCAGGATTCTGCGCAAGACGAATGGCTGCTTCATTATCGACTTGAAGAACTGGCGTGATGTTTTTCAGTTGACCAAATTCATTAAGCAGTCTCTTTACCCAGATGATTTCTCTAGCTGCTTCACTAGCAGCCACGATTTCTGCCTCTGTGGTTGAAATCGCTACTGATGCTTGCCGCTGGCTAATCTAAGATAGGAGCTCCAGCGTAAATACACAGTACACCTGAAGTCGATCTTCCTGCATTAGGGTCACCTCCATGATCTGCATCACTGTAACATTGTAAATCTTCTCTACTGTCACCTTTGTATATCAGTTTGAAGCTAACAGTTCCTTTGATGTATCTGAATATTCTCTTGACCCTAGTTACGTCTCGTTCAGTTGGATTTTCAAGGTTCCTTGATGCTACTCCAACTGCGTAGGCAATGTCAGGTCTGGTTCCGTACATCAGGTACATAAGAGCCCCAACTGCAGATCGATATGGAAATCCTACATTTGGGGGACTTTTTTCAGCCTCGTTGTCCTTGATGATTGGAGTGGTGACTGCTCGACAATCGCTCATGCCAAAACGATCCAAAATCCGTTCGGCGTAATGTTTCTGACTTATTTGAATTTCTCCATTTTCTTTACTATCTATTTCCAGACCTAGGTAGTACTTTGCTGATTTTGAAGTAATCTTGAACTTTTTTTTGAGTTCATTTATAAAATCCTCCAATTCCCGTTCATCATCAGCTGCTATAATTCCATCATCGACGTACAATGCGAAGAAAATTCAAGTCGAATCCTTCTGACTGATAAAAAGGCAAGGGTCTGCTTCACTTCTTTGAAAACCCAGCTTAATAATGTAATTGGAAAATTTCTCATTCCAGCATCGAGGAGCCTGTTTAAGACCGTATAAACTTTTTATGAGTTGACATACCTTACCGGAACCGTCGTTGTATCCTTCAGGCTGCTTCATGAAGATCTGCTCTCTCAATTTTCCATACAGGAAGGCAGTAGAGACATCTATTTGAGCAGTCTTCATCCTTTTCTTGGCAGCAACGCTCAGCATTGTCCGAATCGTTGATGTTCTTGCTACAGGGCTAAAAGTTTGATTATAATCAATTCCTTTCTTCTGAGAGAACCCTTTAATTACAAGTCTCGCTTTATACTTGTCAATTGATCCATCAGCATTTGTCTTTACTTTGTAGACCCACCTGCAGGAGATTGGCTTCTTTCCATGTGGCAGATCGACGAGAACCCAGGTCTTGTTTTCTGCATGGGCTTTCATCTCTTGATCCATGGCTTCTTTCCACTTGTCTTGTTGATCAGACCTGATGGCTTCATGATAAAATTTTGGTTTTGGAGATGTATTTGCCATCATTGAAGAATGACGATACTTTGCCGGTGCCTTGATCTTAGATCGGTCTCTCAATTTCCAAGTCGTTCTTTCTTGTTCAGGGGACTCAGTGAGTCTAAAATGCTCATCTCCACAACTTTCAGACTCTTCTTCGTCTTCACTTAAATCACTCTCAGTTTCTTCTTCGTTGGCTGGAATACTGTCTTCTGTGTCTACAGAGTCTTCACACACCGGAATGCTGTCTCCGCTTCCTTGAAGGACTTTTTCCTCGAAGATAACATCACGGGACCTGATGAGTTTGTGATCTTCTCCACACCAAATTCGGTACCCATCATCGTGGTCGTAGCCAATCAATATTCCTTTCATAGCTTTACGGTCCATCTTTTTCCGTCCTTGTCTAGGAATATGAATATAGCACGTGGACCCAATAACACGTAAATGCTTTAAGCCAGGTTTGGAGTCGTACCATAATTCAAAGGGAGATACTCCAGTCACACTCGATGGCCCTGTTCTGTTCAGAATGTACGTTGCAGTACTTATCATCTCTGCCCAGAGGGACTGTGGAATATTTCCATGGGCGTGCATGATGGCTCTGGCTATTTCCACTACTGTTTTTCTCTTTCGCTGCAACCGTTTTGTTCCGGAGTATATGGCACAGTTAATCGTTGAATTATACCCTCTTTCTCAAGAATTTCTCTTACCTGACCATTATCGAACTCTTTTTCTCCGTCACTGAGAAGTACTTTGAATATGTGTCCAGTGGTCTTCATTTCTGCTATAAACTGACTCAGCTTCTTGTGTACCTCTGACTTCTTTGCAATAGGATAGATAACCCTGAATTTAGTGTAGTTCATCTTTGAAAAGTACAAAGTACAGATGGCCTCCCATTGATTTCTGAAATGGGCCACTAACATCCGAGTGAATCAGCTCTCCCGGTGGCAATATCATCACCATTAGTTCTTTTAAAGCCAAAGAATTGCATGCACAGGTGGTAGACCTTGTCTTCAGATACACCATCAAATAATTTGTGTAAATCTGCCCAGACTTCTTTAGATGTATTGAATCGCATTACCTTCTTCAAAGTTTCTTCAGTCATATTTGTCGTCAGGACAATTGGCTCATTACTTTCAACCTTTAAATACGTTTCAAGTTCTTTCTTGTAGGTCACCTTTTCCTGTGCTATAGCCGTCTCTGCGGGTTCTGCGGGGATGGTCAGCTTGCCTTCTACTGCATCCATGGCTCCAGGAATACCTCGTAGACAGATGTTGACCTTATACCTCCAGGTGCTCCAATTTGCCTTTCCTTCGAGTAGTCCAATGTGTATCAGTCTTTGTTGATCCATATTATTTTTTTTTTCTCTCAAAACTTGTGGCACAAAAACTTTATAGCGCGACTGGGCCCATAACCTGTTGGGATTTTTCGAAAGGAAAGACTAAATTCTAATTTAAAGAAAACTTTGTGTTTATTATATTGCGTTTAGCATAAAACAAAAAAAACATGATTTTGAAACAGGTATTTATACACTGATTATTTATCAAAAACATTGAACTTAGATAAGTGTATCTAACTTTTTGAAAAAATTATATAAAAATAATTTAGATATGAGTTTAAATTCTGAGTGACAGATAAAAGATCAAAGATCCAAAATAAAAGATTATTGAATAATACAAAAATACTTTAACAAAGACAAAATTATATTTTTGTTTAATCAGACCTGATTAATTATAATGAACTACAGTTTAAAATATTCTTTAGTTAAACAATTTTTCTGTATATATTAACACTTAAATCATTTTTTTATTATTAATTATAATTTAACATTTTTAAACTTGTTTAAAAAAAACTCACTTGCATAATCTTTGACGTTAACTTCATATTCACTCCATGTTAATACAAAATCCTCTAATTTTTCCATCCTCTCATGTAGTTTCTTAGTGATAACTTCTGTATATGGAGGTGAAGGATACATTACAGTGCAGATGTCATTCTTAATGTCATAGTCAGCCTACTTGCCAGGCACAATCTCAATTGATTTGGTGTCATTTTTCATATCATTTTGGTCTTTGAATTCCACCAATAAATGTAAATGTATATTCGCTGAAAAATAACGCATACATTATTATTTAACGATACATAATAAATGTAATGAAAACATTTCTGATATAATATTGCTTAACGCGATGCCAAACGGAACTTGTCTTTCTCTCTCTCTTATTTTTAGTGATAGTTTAAATTATTTGATTGTATAAATTAATTTTGAAAAAACGGCAATGTACCGTTGTTGACTATAGATGAAAGAATTTTATAAACAAAAAACAAAAAAATGTAAGAAATTACAAACGCAGTTCAATTACAAAAAGAACATATAAGAGCTAGATTAAAAAAAATTATAATAAAATATAATAATTATTATAATAATAATAATAATAAATAAACTTTGTGACTTTAGAATTGACATATCACTTTCAATTAAAATATATCAATTGAACAAAAAAAAGTAACTTATTGTAAAAGTGGAATAACGTATGTTCTAAAGACATCGTTACTTTGATTAATTTTTAATCTTTTTTTATTAACCTTTTTTTTATATAACCTTAGACACCAATATCAACATTATATAACTTCACAGACAAGTGTCAGTTTTTTTTACACTTGCACGCCATCTCGGAAACATTTTTGATAACGGATATAAATGTATTTTTATTATTATGCCATGTTCGACTTGTTGGGTTGGTTGGATTAGACTATTAAGACACATTCTTAGTTAATATTTTTACATAAGGCTGACATTTACTGTATTTATATATTAAAAATGTTATAATGTACATTTATTTTAAAAAAAAGTATATTTTTATGCAAATATTTGATTGTTTTTTTTTAAATTAATAACTGTAAAATATTTGTTATAAGAAAAAGTTCTTTAGTTCAAATTAATCAGAATTGAATTGAAGAGTACATATTAAAATTTTTTCTCACATATACCATATATTTATATATATATATAAAAAGTCGACTTGATAATTGTTAAACTAGAATTTTGCTAGTTTTAACTTTTGCAAGTTTTACTAGTTTGTCCCTTTCGAAGGGCTTTCAAGTTTTATCTAGGCTAGTTTGCCTCGATGATTGCTAGGCTAGATTCTCGATATTTTATCTTTTTCAAGTTTTACTCGTGTGTCCCATTCAAGGGATTTTCAAGTTTTGTCTAGACTAGTTTGCATTGTGTTTGCCTCACAAGTTACTTGCAAAAACTTGCAAATTGCTAGACTTTTTTTTTGCTTGGGTCACTATCAATAAACCTTGAAAAATTGGTCAAATATATGCTGATTAAGTTATTTTTAAATTTAATAGTGATATAACGTTTTAGAATTCAATAATATTTTAAAACTTATAAATGTTTAAACATTTTACGCATTTAATTTCTAATTGTTTTAACTGTAAAACTAATAAAAATAACAAAAAAATATAATACTTATATAAAACTAACAAAACTAACAAAACTAATAAAAATAACAAAAAAATATAATACTTTTTGGTTATTCGATTTCCTTGAAATTGTTCATACAGCTTCTATATGTCTTAGCATCAACAAAACCCTACGATTCTAGCTACTTTTTCACCAGCAATAATCACTTTTGGGCGTTTAAATTATTTTAGAAGTGTTCCTTTGATTGTTTTAATCGTGTAGAGGATTTTTTTGACAGTTTTTACATGCCGTTCTGCTTGGCCGCTTGTCGTTGGATGGTATGAAGCTGTTGTCTTGTGGTATTTAATACTACTCCCGAGTAGGAATATTTCACAGAAAACAATGCACTGTACAGGGAGCAGGGCGCACTGCAAAAGCTGCAGTGCAGACTGTACAGTCTAGACTGTTAGACACTAGAGGGCTAAGTTTGCAGTCTAGGCGTCAAACAAAATAGCCGTAATTGTACAGTGTATTTTGATAAAGGAGTGATTATATTCAATTTTTGTAAATGATTAATTAAACTTGAAATCAGCATTCAACTATTATAACAAACCGATTATAATAATTTTGAATAAACTGATTTGTTTTAAGTAATGCTTTTTAAAATAATTAGAATGAGCGGTTTGCGCTTCGCCATGTGCTATTACTCGTATATCTGGCGAATGGAGTATAAAACTTTCTGATATTGTAAGTATTGCAAAGAAAAAGTAAAAATAGTTATTTGTGATCTTTATTATAATTGAACCTCTGGATTCTAAAAGGGGACTTACGGTCGAAAATGAAAGTTTTGGCACAAATGTTAGTTGACACGATAGGTAAGGTTTGGATTAAAATATTATTAAAACGATAGTTCAGATAGTATAAGTGTGAGTGAGGGAGTTGCTCCTTACGATCTAAAGAACATTTATGTTAAATATGAATAATTTCTGTATTGTAATATAAAAAATATAATGCTTTTAGTGTCACGCGTCTGTCATCACCGGCCGCCATTTTGAAAAATCGTGTTGACAATAAATAAACAATTATATTTTTAATACTACAACACAGAAACTATTTATATTTAGCATAAATGTTCTTTAGATCGTAAGGAGCAACTCCCTCACGTACACTTATACGATCTGAACCATCGTTTTAATAATATTTTAATCCAAACCTTACATATCGTGTCAACTAAAATTTGTGCCAAAACTTTTACTTTCGAGCGTAAGTCCCCTTTTAGAATCCAGAGGTTCAATTGTAGGAAATTAAAATAAGTATTTAATTTAGAAATATTGCATTGTGTATGTTGGCCGGCAACAACATAACCTCAAAACAAGTTTTTTATTTGATTATTCAACTTAATATTTATTTATTATTGTCATACAAAATAAAACATCTATAAATAATAATTGAATTATTTTTTAATATTCTTATTATCATTTTCTCATTTTTGACAATTTTTATCAGGCAATATGAGTTCGTTGAAGGAAGATACATATGTTGAAGGTATATCACGATACATACTGTAGATATAATCTAAAAAAAATTAAACATCAAGTTGAAAAAATTAAAACTCTTAAAAATGTAATTATAAAATGCATTTATTAGTTTTATAATTAACTTTTTCATCTGTCAAAACAATACATATAGTATACCTAAACTATTAAATGAATAAAACGAAATTATAATTCGATATTGTTACGTTAGCAGTCATAGACTGCAAAACACGCTACGGTCAGGCACAGTAAAAGTTTACAGTTTACGAGACTGCAAAACTTGAAATCTGAATTGCAAGTTCAACAGTGCATTATTTTTAGTATTTGAATTCTTCTGCGGCAAATTGCCTGCCGTTATTTGAGAGGACTGAGATTGGAGCGCCATATCTTGCAAAAATTTCTTACATGATAAAGATAGTTGCAGCAGTCGTTGTTGTGCTCATAGGTTTGACTTGAAGCCACTTGCTGTACGCATCAACAACAATCAACAGCATTGTATCTGCTACTGGATCTGCGTAGTCGATGTGGATCCATTCCTATGGTGCCTTCGGGTACTTCCAGTAATCTTTCTGGAACCTTGGTAGCGCATGAGCGTGTATTGTACAAATAGCGCAGGATTTAACAACTTCATCGATGTCCCTCCCAAAGTCTAGCTAAAACAAATGTCAAATCATGTTAACCTTGCTAGGATTCCACGGGATTTTTTAATCCAGAGCCTGACAGAGTTTTTCTTAGACATTTTCACGGAATGTCATGCTCGCCAAAAATAAAAATCATTTAAAACTTCAAACCTAAAAACTGTTTAAACTCTGCACATTAAATCTTGTTTAAACCTGGAAATAAAAATTATTAAGCTTCAAAATTGTAACTAAAATTCAGAAACAAATAAATAAATAAATTTTGCAAATAAGTATATACTTTACCTGAAAAATAAACACAATCTCAATTTGTCATATAAAATTAGTTAAATATTAAGGGGAGGTGCGACCAAAACGGCTAAAATCCACAATTTTTAATAAAATAACATGGTTTTTTAGTATTTTGTAGTTGTCAATGGACTGAATAAGAAAATCAGTTGAAACCACCAAAAAATATGACCTACCCTCTTTTTTCAATAACAGGGATTGAAAATAGGGTAAATTTGATAATGTTTTTCTCAGTCAATTTTTATCCGATTAACTTGAAATTTGGCACAGTTATTCTTGATAACATAATACAACATTTTGTAATATGGATTTTTTATTTTTTTGACTTGGTAAAAAGTTATGCTTGTTTGGGCGAGCAGGTGCACAAAATAGGTTATTTTGGTACTATTTTGGCGTATTTTTCACATTCAAACTAACATAATTTTTGTTTAAACAAATAAATATAAAAACCGTCTTGCAGAAAGTTTTATTATGCTATCAAGAATAACTGTGCCAAATTTCAGGTAAATTGGTTGAAAATTGACTCAGAAAAATTAAGTTATGTATAAAAAAAAACACCGAAAATTAAATTACGAGATAATCGCATTTAAAGTTTTGCAACGTGTATTCAGTATCTGTCGCGTTTTTCATATCTAACCACTATGTACAAACATAATATTTGAATCTGCAAAACCCGGGCCATAACTAGGACCTTCTTTGGCCATTTTAGCTTTTTCAGCAGCTGATTAAGCCCGTTTACGTACATTTAATTTAGCATGCAAATATAACTCATATCCAAGCACAACAGAATAGACGCTGCGCTCTACTAAACAAATTGTTAACAAAATATTGTTTATAATGCGCATATCGAAATTTGACTTTCACTACATCATAGTAGAAGGTTCAAAGTATCCAAAATTGCAATAAAATAAAAACCGATTTTTCCGCATTTTTTGGTAGGACCTCTCCTTAAGGTTTAAAAATAAAAATTTATTAAACTTAGCAAAGATGAACGATTACTTATTTATTTATTTAATAAAAAAATATATTTATTAATTGGAAAAAAAATAATAATAATAAATAAAAATTCTACATTAAACGCTAGAAGAAAAATTGTTGATGTGCACGTTACGAAGTCTAAATGTCAATTGACTTCAGACAGAGATTCCTAACGCTAGCTACTGTCTCCCACGACATAATGCAGTTCCCCCACTACTCACATGGTTGATGTATGATATTTCTTACTAGAACCTAATGAGGTTCTCTTGGGGAACTGTTCACTGCGCCGCTCTGGTTAGCCTGCAAAGTGCGACAGAACAGTGCAATCAGACTTCATTGTACTCTCAGTACTTGAACGAGTAGCATCTCCG
>JABFPM010002529.1:0-16461 GCA_022817325.1 Idris sp. 1 HC-2018 | reverse complement strand
GTTTATTGAAAAACCTTCTAACCTGTGTTTTTTTTAATTATGTGTTATTTTAAAAAAGATCAACAATCAAATGCTTCTGTTATATAAAATTATTGTACTTTATTTGATCTATAAAAAACCGTCTTTATTTACTAAAAAATATAATTAAAATCTTGAAAAAAATCTTCTTGAAAATAGAGAAATTTTTTGTGCTGTTTTTTAGGACACATACTTAATACTGCATAACTTTGAAAAAATTGATCAAAAATATTATAATTTGCTCATAAATTGTCAATTGGATTTGACACAAAATGATACTACAAAAAGAATCGATTTCTAATAATGTTTATCATATTCAATAATAGGTATTATCTTAAAACGTAAACCTAGGACAAGCTACGGAGTTTACATTTTAGGAATATTTTTTAGTTTTATGACTAAATAATTTCAGAAATTTTAAATCTAATAATGCTTATCAGAAAGAGAAATTCTATTAGAAACTATTGTACGAAAAAAAAATTTTTTTTTGGATACAATTACTTGATAAAATATTAACAGGACATGAATTGTCAACAATTTGTGAATCCACCCATATGCACATCATTCATTTGTTTGACAGGTTTGGAATGCAAATTATCAATCGTTTGTAATAAATGCTTTTTTATAAACGACTGAATCGTGTACACTAAATGTGTGATACGTTTTAAAAAATGATTATATCAATCAATACACCATTGATTCATGTATTCAAAAAATGTGTACAGACTCAGTCGTGTCGGATAAACGAGTCACTCGTTTGCACTATTCTCAGTGTAGGCACTTCACAAAATGTTTAATTTCTCTATCGAGCTACGACATACATATCAATTTTATCATGATGATGATCTCAGGAGAGTTCAATTTTTATTTTAATGGTCAGATTAATATAGTAATTAAAATTTACATTACAATTTATTTCAAACTTATTCCAACATAAAATACAATGTTCACGCTTAAATATACAAAAAAAAAGAAATTCCTTATCTTTTTAAAAAAATTGACTAAATAATTCTTGTTCAAAACTTTTTTTATCTTTTGAAAAATTAACATTCACAATTTTCGTTATTCTTTTTATTTTCTAACAAAAAATTAGGTACGTAAATTACATGTTTTTTTACCAATCGTATGTTAATAAAATTTTATTTTAAATGAATTTTGTTTTTCTTCTGAAAATCAGTACAAAATTGTGTTACATTTGTATGAAATGCATTTTCTTTCTATAAGATTCTACGTTAAAGTCGTCTTTTTTTAAACAAGAATGTTTCTAAATTTTTAGAACTGCAAGGGAGTGATTAAACATTCTAACATATGAAAAGTAATGTTTATTTTATGATAGAAATTAAGTTGTATTAAAAATTAGTGTAAATAATCAAACGGACGAACTGGGTCCTTACATTTTTATCCCATAAAAACTTATCTCATGCATATATGCATGATAAATATATTTATCTTATACAACTTATCCCATTTTAATAATATTCCAACAAATAATTCACCTTTAAATGATAAAATTAGCACGCGACTTCGCTTCGCGTGCATAATTAGAAGCAAGGTGTATATATTTATGTGTGAAAAAATCTAAATTAAAAAGTAGTATATAACTACATAAGGCATAATATTATGTTAATAAGAATTTTAATGTTTAATTTATGTAAACTTATAAAAAATTTTTACATGTCAATTAATTTTTTATTGTAATTTAAAGTCTTAATTAAATTAAGATTAAAATTATCAAATATCAACACAGTGTTTGATCTATAAAGTTGGGATAACTTGTTATGGGGTAAGTCGGGGTAAGTTGTGTGGGATATATTTGTAACATGATAAATTTGTCATGGGATAAATTGAATAGGATAAAGATGCCAGACATCGAACGAACTAATTTAAGTAATCTGCTTCATTTAAATAAAACAAAAATTGATTGACTCGTCCCTCCATAAGGGGCAAGAGAAAACACGGTATGAGACAAAAACCATGAAACAGCATTATCAACAAATATCTCTCACTTTAAATTTGTCCAAGATTTCAACAGTAGATAATATTCTGCTCCCCTGATACTGGCTTACCTGGACAAACTTATTCTGGGTCCTTTGAAAACTATCTCCGTGAATTTATTGCTTTTTCTCAAAATATTCATATTACCCTTGGAATGTTCCTTAAAATTCATTTTCAATCGAGAAACAACTATCAAAAAACATTATTATTTTAAAAGTACAATGTTTAATATCATAATAAATCTTAAATATAAAAAAAGTCAAAAGTGATATCAAAAACTTTGTATACAAAATATACTAATGACATTTCTACCTTGCCGACCGGGATACCTGAAACACTCAGTTTGCCTGTAGATCGATTACTCGGCGACTGCGCGAGCGCCGTCGATGATCTGTTGCGCGCGCGCAGTGTTGAGTTTTATCAACCCACGGTCGCGTGGTCGGCGCTGGCTCTTAAGTTTAGTCTCTCAGTGTTCTGCGCCGCCTTACGCCAGCAAAAGAACTCTTTTTTTCTCGGCCGCCCGTGTGTGAGAGAGAGTGTGAGTCCCCGGCTTTTCCCTCTCTGTCTATCCCGAAATTGTGTCTCACTCGAATTGTTGGTTGGCCAACAATGTCGTCGGGCTTAAAAAGCGAGCTAGAAGCGGGCCATTACGCCCGGCTGTGTCATATCGTCAAGTGGGAAGACTTCGACGGTTACGGCTTCAATTTGCACGCGGAGCGCGGCAAGTCCGGCCAGTTTATCGGCAAAGTGGACGACGGCTCGCCGAGTCAGGCCGCGGGGCTGCGCCAGGGCGACCGGATCATCGAAGTCAACGAGATCAACATCGCAAACGAAACCCACAAGCAGGTTGTCGACAGGATCAAGGCCTTCCCCAACGAGACCAAACTCCTCGTCGTCGACCAGGAGGCCGACAATTATTTCAAGGCCAACAACATCCTCATCAAGGGCACCATGCTCAACGTCAAGGTGATCAAGACACCTGAGAGAAATCCCGAGACCATCGAACAGGAGGCGAGATCTGACGCTGGCAGTAATTGTTCCCTTGAAGAGGTACCCAAAATCCTTAAAAATAAACTAAAAACAAACTTAAAAATATCAAAAATAAACAAAAAGAAATAAATCAAAAATAGATTTTTTGTTTTTTTATTTGTATGAAGTATTTAAAATATAAAGAAAAATAGATTTCAACTGTCAAAAGACTGTTTGTCATTTTAATAGTAATTTTTGGAAAGGAAAATTTTACTTGTTTGGTTACAATCTATTCCCTTTTAAAACCAATTTTATTATAATAATAATGAGAAATCATAAATATAAATGAGGAAGAATTTTTCGAGAATTAAAATTACGTGAGCAAAAAATTAGCTTAACAAGTAATGACTAATAATATTTTTCAACGTAAAATGTTTGAACAATATTTCGTAGAATAATTTTGGAGTTATTTTTAAAATTGAAATGATTGTTCCGTTTTGATTACTCGAAACATTAACCTTTATTATTATTATTTCAGGTTAAATCTTGATTATAATAAATATACAAGTAAAATTAAGCATGAACTGTAAACAAATGAAAGTTGATTAAAATTCATTATATTATTCTTAAAAAAAAAGTTTAATCTTTTTATTCCAATTTAAATTAGTTTTTAATATTTTTTTTTTTCAACAGGAAATTGTGTATCGTTATCCTATTTTATTTCCTTTATATTTGATATAGAAAAGCCCATTTTACACTAAATTATTATTGTATTGTAAAGTATAATTTGAATGTTGACAATTCCTTTTCTATCAAGTAACAAATATAAAAAGCAATAAATGTAATAAATATTGTAAATTAATATTTTTCTTTAAAATTGTAAAAAGTATTATGGGAAATCAGCTTGAGCTGACAAATAAGAAGCGATAAAACGAGAATGAATAATATTCTAAACACCTGTCAGTTCGAAGAAGGTGATATCATCTTAGATGAAATCAAAATTATTTATTATCAACTTATTAATGACAGAAACAGCGTAAACTATTGCAAAAATATCGGTGTAATGAAAAACTTTTTTGCAAATTTATATAATAAGTTTTTTTCTATATTTTTATGAAATGCTTATTTCAAGTTAGTCAATAGAATACGAAAAAAAACAATTATTGATTCTTATATATTATAAAAATGTAAAATGATTCTTCGAAGTAAACAACAAAAAACTTGCAACTGTTGATCATTTCATTGCAGCAAAAATGTGCTTTCCAGTATAATTAAAATCACGGTTATAAATGTTAAGAACTGTAATTTAATATGTTATTACAAATGTATTTTTTATTTGATTTTTCATTGCAAATAAAGATTATATGGTTAATTTTCTACTGCGAAAATAAATATCATAAAACACCCCAAAATGAAACAATTAATAATGCCTGACAAAAGTTTGCAGACACCTGTTTCGAAGTCATTTATTAACATAATAGTAAATATCTTTGGCAAGTATAATTGAAATTGTCTAAAAATTTGACAGTTTACAGTTGAAATACCCGTCTTTCGGAAAAATATACGTAATTAAACCATCCTGCAACCCTGTCCCTCTAACCATCGTCAAATATGACTATTTAAACCAAAAAAAACAAAAAAACTACACTGAGAGAATTATGATTTTACAAATTACGATCAGTGCTAGTAAACTAAATGCATAAAGCACTTATTACATTATATTTAATCATTATTTAAAAGAACTATAGCGGTGCTAGAAGTTTTTCAAATAACGTTTGAACTTTTTCAAATAATATTTAAAAAAGTTCTATCACTGCTAGTTTTTTTAAATGGTGATTGAATATAATCTAATAAGTGCTTCATGCATTCAGTTTACTAGCACTGATCATAATTTTTAAAATCTTTTGTGTAGGTTGTGTTTCACCCCTTAAATTGTGAATGAAATTAATACATTCTATTTGTTTTTTTAAAGCACGCAATTTTCAAAATTTTAAATAAAAAATAAGTTAATATAGTTTACGATTAAATAATTAGTTTTTATGTATTGTTCGAATTCACAATTTGAGTTGGATTGAAACACAACCTAATTTTTTTTAAAAAATTGGCAATTTTTGACGATTTTTATTTACAAGAATAAAATAACATAGATATTTACAATTATGTTAACAAATGATCTCGAAATAGGTTTCTGAAATTTTTCGCCGGGCACAGTATATTTAACAAAACAAACAATGTGCTGTTTTTTTAAGAAATATTTTTAGATAACTTTTTTATTTAAAATTAGATAAATGTTAAATATCTTGACTATTTGACCGCTATATTTATATCAAATGTTGTCATAATTTCTGATTTAAAATAGCTTCTGCTGATAGTTTCAAATTGATTTAATAAATTTAAAAGAATTTTTTTTATCGCAGTGAAATTTGAAGAAAAAAAATTACAATCTGTTTACCTAAATTGATATGTGACAGAACAAACAGAGAAATTATTAACTTACTTTTGTATTTGTTGAAAAATATTTCACCTTAAAATATGTTTATGCAATAAATTTCAAATCAAACTTCTATGTTATACAAATCCAAATACTTTTATAATTCAAATTGATTACTTTCTTTTCAAATAAGTAAAAGTTACCAGAAGAATAAAATTGATTTACATTTGCATGTGATAAATTAAATTCTATTTATATGTTAAGTTGTTCTTCAGTTAATAATCTTAACATGATATATAAACATAAAAATAGCTCAATAAAATGTTAATTAATTGCATCGGTAAATTGAATTAAATAAGAAATAATTGGACACTTTGTACCCAGCTGATATCAACAAATGAATTTTCATTTGAAATGTTCGATAAGATACGGTTGTACACACTTTCTTATAAACGTATCGATAACGTTAACATTTTTTTCATACACGAAAATAATAAAGAGTTCCAAGATTGATACAGAGTGTACGATCGGCCAGTTTAAATAACAAAGGCCGATGCTTTTTGAAAGACAAAGATCTTGAGGAAAAGTTGAAAAGATTTTCATCGAAAACCGTTAGTTTGATTACCTCCTGGTCCCGAACATTTTCGATCAGACTACGTCGATATGCACGAATGAGAAAAACCGGCTTGAAGGTTGCTCATGAAAGAGAAGGTCGTTTCCTCTGTGCACGCGATATCTTCGTTTTCACAACGTTATCTATTCTAACAAGTTCCTCATTCGCTTTTAAACAGTTTCTAGTGTTTTATTTGTTCGGTCAAATTCTTGTTTTTCCCCCAAATAAGAATTGCATTGTTTTTTATTATTATTTTTTTGAAACGAATCTATCTTTAGAGTATTAAACGTTTTTGCAGTGAATATTTTAGGATAAAAAATAAATTTCTTACTTTTTGCAAGTATATCAGTAAAATAATTATAATACAAAAAAAGTTATTAAAATTTAATAAACAAATATTTTAATTGTACCGAGTAAATTATAAAATAACTACTGTTAGAAAGTATTTTTAATTTTTTTAAATTGAATATCTGCATTTATAAGTCGTTTATAGAAAAATTATTATTGCATAGTATTTGTTCATTATCAACTCAAGTATATTTTCTTGTTTTTCTGTTAATTAAATAAATACTAATTATTAACTTCTCGAGATATAAATTATTCATTGTTTGTTGTGTAATTATATATTAAAGTTTAAATAATATGTGGTTTATCACATTGTTAACTGAGAAAGTACAAATAAAATTCCTCATTGATGTTTGTGTAAAAAAAAGTTTTATCTCATTGTAAAAAATGGAATATAGTAAAATCAGCACAATTAGTGTTGTTTTTTAATAATTAGCTGCACTGTAATTACAAGTAATTATGTCACCTAATGTCAGATGTACCAACAAATAAATTTAAACAAAATTTAATTTAGCTTCGAACAATTTGTCAAAACAATAATTTAAAAATTATTTTAGCAATTTTAAAATCTTATGCAATTATTTAAAAAATTATGTAATAATTCAAAAAATTGTTTATTATAAATTGAGAAAATTTTATATGTGAATAAAAAAATTCATCTCGAAGTTTGAGATGAATTAAAAATTGGGTCGACCAACTGGTTTTTTTATAAATACTGCAGGTTAACTTAAACGAAATGAGCCATTTTTTAGGTTAATCTCTGAATAATTGTGTAACACTTTCTAAACAATATATTTATGGAACTTGGCGTATTGCACTTGTAGCAAAAATGAAATGTGGTTATTGTTGATAATTACAGACATTTGAGTTAAATTATCATCATCGCATCATGGTTTTCGTTATCGCTCTATTTTCGCTGCAAGTAAAACGAAACGAAAAATGTACATAATAATTTATACGACATTATCTAATCTGCATGAACGTTTTTCAATTAAATGAAGTGACAATTGAACACAAATGAGAAATAATTTTGATTGAGTTGTATAATAAATCAATGCGGATTTATTTCTTTTTTTTTCTTCTTCTAAATTCTTCTTTGATTTTTGTTTCTTTATTTTAGCAATTGTTTTAAGATATTTCATAATCTTTTATTGTAAAATGTAAATTAAAAATGATTTAACATACACGAGAACTTTTTTATGTAAATATATCGGCTAATGATTATTTGAAAGAGAAAATATGTTACGCCAGTCATTAACTCTATGAGAGAAGCTTACATTAGCACTCGAAATAATATTGTGTTTTCTTAAATTAAAATGAATTGCAACAAAATTCTTGATTTTGATATATTATTCAAAAAAACATGTCAAGCATTTAAAAAAGTGTTTTTTTGATTTTTTAAAATTATTTTAATCATTAAAAAAATAAATTTTTTTTTTTCAAACTCTGATCTAATTTTACCCTATTGAATCTGATTAGATAAGAAATCTGAGGATTTCTTTGATAAAAATGTTTCTTCTCCAGAATTGTTTCACTCATTTTCATGGAAAATAAATTATCTTAATAATTATTTCAAAGAACTAACACCCAGATTGAGTGAAATTTAATTACTTTTACCTTCATCCAGTACATAATCACACTCTTAACTCAACTTATTCGTTAATTTATAATAAACTTAATATCATAAAACAAAGCAGTTAACCTACTTTGTCTTACAAAATTTCATTTCAAAAATCAGCTCTGATTAAGATTTTGTCTGGCAATTACAGATTAAATGAAGAACAAGTATATCATAGCAATTTTGTAATAAAATGTATACGAAAAAAAGTAAAATAAAAGAATAACAAATTCATCTAAAATTTCTTTGCGTAGGTCAACAGATTTTCTTATTAATATAAAAATCCTGTCACTGTGCAACTGCATATACTACGTATTTTATTCAAAGGATCTTTGCGCAACCGTGTTAGACTTCCGTGACTTACGTAAAAATTTTCGCATATAAATTAATGTTGTCTGTCTGGCAAATTGGGTGCTAAGAGGAGGGGAGTTAACATCGCTGCTTTATAAATTGAAAATAATTAAAAAATTAATTTTTTTGTATGAATTAAAATTAATTTTTATTTAAAAGAAAAAAAATATTATAAATTCATAAATTAAGCACCACGAAAAAAAGCATCTCTCCTTCATTGAGTAATTCAAAGCGAACAATTCGCGGGACGTCACGCTTCAGTCTGATTCTGGCGAGTTATGTAATTTTTCATTGGCTTATTTCTCGGCGTTTGGATGTACCAAAAACAAGTTTTGGCGCAGCAAAAAGTACAAAAACAAAGGCTCCCTCTTGTGTGTGCGAAATAAAAAAATAAAAAAAGGAAACACAAACGCAAGGACAAAGATTATATTCTACACTTATTTCGATGCCAAAAATTCGCTCGCTTTTATTTGCCATTGCACACACAGCTTTTTGCATGATTTTTTTTTGCTGCCGATAATCTGATTAACATATCCGTTTAGCATAGCGATCCAACTTTGAATTATCTAACGGATGTTTATTGTTGCTCCTACAACACGTCAGTAGCTTTTTGTCTTTAAAATTTGCACGTCTTTGAAATTTCACGATGTTTGCATACAAAATATATATTTAACTTTTTAAGCCTTAATCTGTGTCAGGGACTCAAATCAAATATTTGACAAATTTTTTCATGTCTTTTTTTTAATTAAAGAGTTTATAAAAGATTCTATGAAATAAAAAAATTGTTGACAAGATAGTCATATGTATATAAAATATTAAAAATAATATTTATCATGAATATGAATACGCAAATGAATAATAATGAATTAATGATTCTTTTTTGTTAATAACGTTGCAACCAATAAAAGACGTTCATCTTCATATAAAAAAACACGAAATTGCAACACGAGGAAAACTAATTAAAAACTGAGTATGCAAATTGTTATTTTATTTTTAATTATAATGTCAATGAATCATTGCACATTAACTTTCGTCACAGTATAAAGCCCATTTTATTTCAGCTTTATATGTATGTTGTTGCAAATTACGTAACCGAATCAGGTCAAGGCTGTGCGTCAACTTTTTGTGTATCAAAAGGAAGTTGAATTTTTGATTTACAATAACTTTTTGTTTAAAAATATGTTGTTAAAAATTAAAAAAATTATGAACTTTGTTTTCTAGGTAAATAATCGAGCAAATACATTGAGAATTCATAAACCATATTGACTATAAATAAAATTTAATTCACACAAGGCAAACAACATAATCAAATTAATTAATCATTGATAGTGCGTTTTACAAAAATATTTCTCCGCTTTATGAATTAAAAAGTCGTTTATTTTCAACGAAAAATAAATTTACAAAATAAAGTGATTATTACGGCAAACTAATGACAATTTTTTTTTTTTTTTTACAAAAAATATTTTTATTTTTACAAATGTTACATCGTTGCGGATTATGTAAATAGTACAAAAAATCACTCGGATGATAAAGTAATACGTTTATATTTATTTTTCGAAATAAATTTTATCAGCGATCAGCAAGTTTCAAAAATCTGTCATTTTCTCATTTTTGTTCGTTATATGTTGACAAAAATGTGTTTAACTTTTTGCACCTGCCACACATTCGATCACACAAATTACGCACAAGTTACGCAATTTAATGAACATAATACCACTGTTACAAGAGAATTCTTTTGTCAGGATGAACCGCATTATGATTTATTTAACTGCACTTTTTATCTTGACTTTTGAGCATTGTTTGCAAAAGAGTCATTGCATAAGCACTATTTTTTCAGACCGGAAAATTGATAAAAATTGATAAAAAATCATTTTCAATTTATTAGATCTTACAATAAATCCTAAATATAGTTTTAAAATAAATTATATTATAATACAATTTTAAAGGAGATTTTAAATTTAATTTAAAATTTGTTCCCCACTTAATTGCAGAAAATTTGTTTCATACATTTTTGTCATTTTCACCAAGTTTTCTGAAAAAAATAATACGTTTTTCTTTAAAAAACAATTGCCGACTTTTGTAATGAAAAATAATTTTAGGTAATAAACTGACTTGCGAGTCTTCTTCAGACTTTCATAGGTAATTATACAATTTCTTTATAAAATTAAAATAAAATTCAAAATCGTCTTAATTAGTCAAAGAATATTTGTCTACAAAAATAAACTTGTTTGATTTAAAATTCTCTTATGATAATTAATTATAATTGTGAAAGTGCTTCTGTATATGAAAATTTTCGTGTCAATTTATTACCTCGGTGTCAAAACCTCATGCTCATTGAATCGTAAATGTGGATACTTTCAGACAAACGTGATAATAACAGGTGCCTTTTCCAGCACTCACGTGCCATTATAAACGCGAATAAATGTTGGTTCTACAAAAATTCTAAGTGTTTTCTAAAAAAGAAACATAGCCCACGCATAAGTTTGATTTATGGGTTACTATTATTTAATCAATTATTGTTTGTTTAAACAATTAATTCAGCAAAATTATTATCTGTTTTATTTTATTTTCAAAAAATATTATTTTAATATTTAAAAACCCAATGTTTTGTTAAAACATAAAGTAATAAGGAAATGAACTACAATTTGAAAGGCCATAATTATTTTTGGTCGGGACTTTTAGTTCGTTCTGATTTGATTTATAAAGCTCTTACCTATCCGGCAAATGGTAATAAAGTATACTGGCAATAGCGTACGAGGATAAGTTAAACATGTTAAATGTATATTTATCGAAGTTTTACAAAAAGCAACACGTCATTAAAAATCATTTACATTGGCGAATTACTTGACCAAACATTTTCAAGCAATTTAATAACAATGTATCACAATGATTAGCTAAAAATCTCTAGAACTTTTAACCTACCTGTCCCTCGCATTTCACTTCAATTTTGTGGGTTATTAAATTGAAGATTTTAATTTTTATGGTTTCCACACCTTAAGTTATTATAGTTTTACACTTTGTAAGTATTTATACGTTTATAAGAATTATATTTTAAAAATATTTCAAAATCCCAAGTCCAAATTATTAATATTATAATTTAATATGTAAACTAAAAAAAATTATCAAAATCTGTCGCTGAGTTTTGATATCAAAAACGTAATATATAATGGAATTGAAAATATTTGTTTTAAAAAATACTTTAATACTTCTGAATAAACTGTACAGTATCTTGATGTAATAAAGTATATGAACGTGCAATAAAATCTAATTATATATTAAAATCTACTTATATAATTGAAAGACCGTTTCAAAATATTACATCTTTGACATTAGAACAGAAAAGCTGTCAAAAACGTAATATTTACTTATGTTTTTACAATTAAATATTAATTTAAAGTTACGAAGCATGTAATTTATCACTTTTCGACTTTATATTATTAAGGAATGATTTTTTTCAAAAATAATTAAATTATTTTATTAATTTATTATAAATAACCATCAAACAAGGTATTTAGTTTAAAAAGCAAAAATTTTATGTTTAAGCATCGATTTAAAAATAACCGAGAGATAATAATAAAAATTATTTATTTATTCTACTTTTAAAAAGATAAAAGACCTTCATTTTTTTGCAATCTTATAACAAACGAGCAAATATTTGTTTGTCTTATAAAAATTTGCAGTATAATGTGAGTCGCATGACTCGCACTGGTGAACGTCTGATTATGAAAAGCATGCTGTCAGAGCGACACGTGCATTTTTGTTTGCAACATATGTTTGTTTCAGACAGAAATTCGGCTTCTAGTTGCAACAGTTTTCCGTCTCGGTTGTTCGATATAAAATAAAAAAAAAATAAAAAACAGGCTTACTTTAGAATTTAAATAGGCCCGATTTGTTCCAACTTTTCATTCGTTTTGGCCATTTTCCGCGCTTTCCCATTAGCAAGGCAATTCCAGTCTACACTACTTTCTTAAATTAGATTCAATTTAACAGTGTCGAATTATCTCTTTGAAATTTTATTACTAAGTTTAAAGCACATTCTCTTTTCAGCTCACCTAGAACTGTTAATTGAAATCTTTATCTCAGATCAATTGGATCGTGTAATGAAAATCCTCGAGTGAATTGAATTTCTGATAATATCTCCCTTGTTTACATATACATATTATGACAAACTCGTTCAATTTAACAGCTTTATTCGTTACAATTAATTTGTATTGTTAGTCTAAAGATTTAATTAAATTAAAAAACTTTATTTTGTAATTTTATATTTTTATTTTTTTATACAATAAAATTGATTTAATAAAATTAATAAAACAAGCACGCATATATGGTTACATACATCAATCATTTGATAATGTACAAAGTATTTGCCAATTGTTTATTCAAATTATCCCATTGTTATATACTCCTCTTCAGTGCTAAATATATTGATATTTGTTAACGCTCAAACGCCGACTGATTTTGAACCTTAAAAGAAACAATAGGCTTGAAGAAAGTGCGAACAATTATTATGCAGTAATCACAAGAAGAAAGTGAGCATGTGTTAAAAGCCTGTGCCCGATACGTGATGTCATACGCGTGTCTTTTCCCCTGCTAGCCCAGCTGATACCATCCTCAATTATGTTGCACGTACCAGGTGCATCCGTCTTTTTTGTATTACTATTATACTTCCGATTTCTTAAACGGATCCAGAACATTTGCTTGTTTTTAAAACAAATCTTTATTTAGACAAAAATTTTAAAGCAATACCTTTTTTGTAAGTCAAGAGTCAACATTTTTGAAAATATAAAATAATAAATGTTTTAATTACAAAAGAAACTTTTAAAGAATTTTTGGTATATTTAATTAATACAAAAATTAATGCTGGCTATGTAATTTTGCAGAATACACACAAGTCGATTGGCTCGAACGACACGTCTAACAGCGGTCTTTCGACAACGGCTACAGTGACGCCGCCCCCTACCATGAAAAACGACAACACGGGGGAGAGGCATGAAAATGGCAACAAAATTTTAACCGAGGACAACAGCGCAACGAAAAATGGAAACGTAAACGAATACCGAGGATTGAACCTGGGGATGAGCGCGAAGGAATTGCGTGCTCAGCTTGCCATGCGCAAAAAGTACGACCCCAAGAAAGAGACGATTGGATTCAAAGACAAATTCGACATTGTGCAAAAGTTGTAAAAAAATACACACACACTATGTACAGAGAACACCGATTGTGTTTGAAATTATTTGGCCCGGTCAGATCCATTTTCCTGTTGACATTTGACCGTGACAAATAATGACACATCTGTTTCAAAATCAGTTTTAAGGCGTTGAATAATTTCATTTTTTTATCAATTTCGGTTGTATGGTTTAAGAATTTTTTTTTCTGTAATAATAAAATATTGCACAGACATCCTTTGCACAATCGGGTTCTATTGAATGCGAGAAGACCCTATAGTCATTTAGCCATATGCGGAAAAGGCGCATATTGAATTGATTGACGCAACTACAAGACGTTGGCGTGTTCCGAAATACAACTCGTGAATGGCGTGTGCGTTTCAGATGTATTTTTTTATTTTATTTTTTTAGCTGCTTGCAGATGCAATGAACCAAGCGAAACCAAAGTGAGCCGCGTTTGGTTCCGCGGATTAAAAAAAGTGGTCTCTATAATTTTGAAGAAAACTCTGTATTCCGATTACCAAGTTTATTTATAAAAGCACAATCAGTAGAGTGTTACAGATTTTATATTTTACAGTTTGGTCATGCATTCTTATCTACATTCAATTGAACTTGTAATTGGAAACTTGAAGAATGATGATATTTAACTTGTTTATTGAATTTATAAATATGGTATGGCAATTGGTTTACAGAAAATCTTTTACGGAGAATGTGTTCAGGAAAAGATTTCGAGTTGACTCAGAAGTTTCTTCCTTGAAAGTGGAATGTAAAATTATATTGCGTGTTGCATTGTCCTTCTATGATTATGATTTCTTATGTATAGGTAGTTTACGTTAAATAAAATAAGAAAGCCGTGCTTAAATAAACAAAATAAGAAGGACCTAAGGTATTTGCAGAGTATGAGTTAACTATATTGAATGAAAACATACTGTGTTGTATGAAAAGATAATTTTTGTTCAGATTTGCAAAAGTGTCATACGAACTTCTGTGCACCGATATTTTCTTTTCTTTTCTTCAACTGAGCATTTATTTTTCTTTTTATTTAACTTTTTCAAATACAACTTAAAAATTTTTAGCAGTTCAATATGAATGACATGTTGTATTTGAATGTTTGTATTGCGCAGAATAAATGTCAGCAGATGAAACATTCATTTTAAATGAAAATAATATAATGAACACAACGAAATACTTTCTCGGATCGTTTTCCCCATCGTTATAACTCTTGATATCCAAACGATGAAAGTAATGAAATTATTCCGCATCCAATTCTTTCATTTTTCTTGTTGTATATTATCAAACTTTCAAAATTGTTTTGTTCTTATCTTAAGATTTGGCTGATTTTTCTTTATCGCTCAAACGTGAGGTGCTATAAACTAAAAAATCGCAGTAGAATATCTCAGTATATAATATTAACATTTAAGTCATTTGTTAATTTAGTGTTAAATTAAATTATAAGTTAAAAATTTCCTTTTTATACAAATTAATTGTATATACATTTTGCTGATTAATAATTAGAAATCAAAATAATAATAATGAGCAATTCTACTGCAAAGCTGCCTGATTCAGGCAAAAAGTGTCCTGAACATTAATGTTATTGCATCTATCTTATTAATTTAAGATGAGAAACCGAATATACCATATCAATAACGAGGTCGACTGTGAATAAGTCGGTGATGCGTAACCGCGAAATTAACGATGAAATTGTCAACGTTGTTAGCATACAAACACAGACAATTTTGTACATTTTCATTTAGTGAAAAGATATATTGTTACTGCCGTGAAACGTGGCATGTTCAATTGCAATTAATACAGGAAATTACATTCCGTCCTTCCTGCTTTTTTCGGCGTTGTATAAAGATCCAACATTTGTTCAAAAAGTAGTTTCAAGATAAAAAAACATATTTTTAAAATTACCAACGATTATTTTGTTATTTATTACAACTTCTCTTATTCCTAAATAATGCTTTTATCTAGCTAGTTATTTTAAAAAAACTTTGCTTGCATTTATTTATTATCTAATTTTATAAATTATGTAATCAATTTGTGATCTCGTTATATAAATTATTCAAGTTGAAAAAAAATTTATGTACTTTTTTGTACAGATGTATTATCGACTAAAAAAAGTAAAAATCAATTTGCAATATGTTGAAAGATAAAAAAGAGGTGTTTGATGCGCAGTGGCAGAATACTGTTTGTTTAATCCAAATCTTCTCATAAATGTGTAGCGCGGTGATAATACGTACGACGTGTGTCAGTGCGATCAACTGATAAAAAGTATAGCAAAGATATAAGCGTGAATTTACTAAAGCAAACGTGTAATTGTAATTGAAGAGAAATGTAAATTTATGTAACGAAGTTACGGCACGCGTTCTTACACACTTGTATATGCTTTACTACGTCAGGAAATTATGCGTCGCGCTGCAGTTTTGCTATTTCATAACGTGTTAATTATTATAAATGATTTTCAATCCAAATCAGGGGAATTAAATTTTTGCAGATTGCAAATTTTAATTTGCCAATAATTCTTACGTTATTTAGAAAATAACAAGTTACATATATTTAGTGACAACTTTTCTTAAGTACAAATTCCGTTTTTTTCTCTCAATTTTTCATCGAATAGTTGAAGGGCCGTCCACAAATGATGTCACTATAAATTTCCCAATTTTTGTCGCTCCCTCACTCCTGTGTCATACAATGTCACATAATGTCTGACCCCCCTCCCCATAAATGATGTCACAAATTGTAGCTCCCCCCACCCCTTTTTTAAAGAAAAAATGAGAATTTAAAGATAATTAAAGTTTGCAAATATATATTAACGTAGAATATAAAAAATTGTCATACATTTTTTGAACAAAAACGAATACAGCTACAATATCTAATAAAGTTACACTGTCCAAGGAGACATCAACCAATTACTTAAATTTAGATTATTTTCTACTTCGATAAAGAATTCATG
>JABFPM010002528.1:0-16462 GCA_022817325.1 Idris sp. 1 HC-2018 | reverse complement strand
TACCAACAACTTGTAGACCAGATAAATCAATACTGTTTTCATATTAAAATTTTAGTGATAGCATGTTCCCTGACACACGAAGAGATTCTCAACAATTGGGGTTGGTTGCATAATAATTTAATGGAAACTCTGCAGTCGTTTGATACAGAAGAAGAAATAACTGAGTTTGTGAACTGCAAAATACAGTCAATTATTGCTAACAATATGCCAGATTCGCAATTCACTGAAGGTACTCATAATTGATCTTTTTCTTACAAAACCAGTAATGTGTAATAACATTTCAGGATTTGTTATGTATTGTGAGAATAAAAAAAAATACGAGACTAGATTCAATTGGTTGAAAAGTAACAAATCTTCATTTTTTTGTTAATCGCTATTTTTGTAAAACACTTTTAAAATTGAAATACATTTTTTCAGAGGAAGATCCACAGTCATTTAAAACAGTATCCTTCAAGTTTCGACAACTTTTTAAAGTCCCGAAAGACGACAAACTTGTAAACTATTACTCTTGCAGGTATTTGAAAAAAGTTTAAATAAAAGGAAATTAAAGTTTGAAATGATTTAATAAACTATTCTTCTTTTAGTTACTGGAAATCAAGGTTTCCACGACAAGGATGGCTTTATTTATCCGTGAATCATCTGTGTTTTTATGCATACATTTTGTCGAAAGAGACAAAATTGATCATACGATGGACTGACATTACGGATATAAATAAAACTAATTCATTTGTATTTCCCGACAGTATTCGTGTTGTAACTCGAGATTCAAATTCGGTAATAATCCAGTACGATTAGTTTAACCAGAAACATGTTTGCCAATTAAAACAGTGTTGTAATTGTTTCAGCATTATTTTTCTATGTTTCTCCATAAGTCAGAAACGTATGCTCTGATGGAACAATTAATAAATATAGCAATGAAACGGTAATTCCTACTTTTGTATAGAAAAAATAAAAGAGAACACTTTTAAAATGAATTTTACTTTATTTCGCAGATTGATTAATGACAAAAGTGGGTTCAATGAAGACCGTGATCTTCTAAATAAGTTAAGGTGAGTAGACTTGATTTTATTTTCTAAATATTTATCAAAGTTTTGATTTAAATTGGTTTTCAGTAAAAATGTGCCTAAGAAGCCGTCATTTTTGAAACGAGATTTGGATGCACGAGCACAATCTGAAGCCTACAGACTGCAATTTCGGTTACCTCGGTACGAAAAGCTTGACGGATGTATAGACGCAACTCTCTGGACGCCGTACAATAAAAAACACGTTTTAGGAAAAATATTCTTTTCCACAAATTATATGTGCTTTGAAAGCAAAGTAAGTAATTTTTCAATTCAAAATTTTTTACGAGTTTCAAAAAGTTGAAAACAAACATTTTTTTGCAGGTAAAAAATTTAGTGAACTTAGTAATCCCTTTGAGGGAAGTAAGAAAAGTCGATCCTGTGAACAATCAATCCGATAACACTATGTCAGGGAAATCGATACTGCTGTCAACAGGCAACGCGACATTTATGTTCGCACAAATACACGACAGGAAGTTTGTTGTTGCAAAACTGTGTGAATTATTGAGTAAAACTGATTATCCTGTTCAGTACGTGTAATTTTTACTTTCAATTGCACTTCAAATTTATTTTTACCTGAACTTAGCTTGCCATTTTGACTCCTTGTAAAAAGAATGAAAATAATATTTTGTATTGCTTCTTATAAAAAAAATTTGGATTGCCATTATTCAGCCGAGGATTTTAAACAAAAAAATTAAAAATTGGTTAATTAGTTACGAGGATATTGAGACCTGATCACCCGTGTTTTTTCGATTTTCGTTTCTTGTTATTTTTGTCTTTTTTAGGTCGAAAATAAAAAAGAATGAAACTGCTGAGAGTAATATGAAATGGGAATCGCAGCCCCCTCTGATGACCATGTTCAAAGCGCCTCTTAGTGCCGAGGCCTCGACGAAACAAAAGTTGAAAGAAAAACGGTGGGAGTTGCATTTTTACGAATACGGACGAGGAGTGGCAATGTACAGGACTACTGAAACTGCAAAACTTGTCATAGAGGGCGTTCCGCAGAGTCTTCGTGGAGAAGTTTGGCTCACATTTTCAGGTTCTATTTTTAATTATTTTCTTAAATTTGAATGATTTTGTCTTTATATTTCATACTTTTCGGGTATTTTCAGGTGCTTACAATGAAATGGCCAGCAATCCAGGGTTATATAAACAACTTGTGAATCAAGCTCTGGGTAAATCATGCCAAGCAAATGAGGAAATTGAAAGGGACTTGCATCGTTCCTTACCAGAGCATCCTGCGTTTCAATCGGAAACTGGAATCAATGCCTTAAGACGAGTTCTTTCGGCTTATGCTTATCGTAATCCTCAAATAGGTGTGCTCCAAAATATATTAACTGGCTCCAAAATTGGTCTCTCCTTTTTCTATTTATTGAAAGAATTCACGGGTTTATACCCTTTACAATGACTATAATAAAAGAAACATACATAAATAGGCCCAAAAGCTTTACTAATATTAACAGAGAAGAAAGAAAAAGAAAAAACAATAATACATGAATAGTACATATATAATACTCAAATCACCGCAAAATACATACCAAAAAAGCGTTAAAAAAAGCGTACATAAAAAAAAGCGTTACGACAAAATTAAATATAATAAAAAATTTCACGTACATATAAACTTAGATAATTTCAAATTATCTTCTCCTTTTTTTTTTTTTTTTTTTTTTTCCCCTATTATCTGGTTTTATGTTGTTAAGATGTTATAAACTTTAGCCGCTGCGTCAGAAAATATAAATATTCCAAAAATTTAAATGAAAAGAACGTCATAATTTTTTTTATATTTTGAAAGGAAAGGGACAAAACATTGTTATTTCTTTTTCTTCGTTTAAAAAACTTGTAAACTTAAAATTCTAGATATTTATTTAAACAAGTAATAAATAATTGTTTGAGTGATTTACATTTTAAAAAGTTTCGAAACAATTTGCTCTATAAAAAATGTATACCATAAGATTAATTATAATTTATTTTGTGTAAATTTGAATTTTAGTACATTTTGATAAATTCTTTTGTAGGGTATTGCCAAGCAATGAACATAGTGGCTTCCGTACTCTTAATCTACTGTTCCGAAGAAGCGGCATTTTGGCAACTCTGTAACGTCTGCGAGTGTCTTTTGCCTGACTACTACGATCGTCGTGTGGTCGGGGCTCTGGTGGACCAGGGTCTCCTGGAAGAACTTGCAGAGGAACACTTGCCAGATTTACACACTCGATTACAGGAGCTGGGGCTCATCCGGGTGATATCACTGTCCTGGTTTCTCACCATATTTTTAAGCGTAATGCCAACCGGAAGTGCAGTCAACATTATGGACTGCTTCTTTTATGACGGAGCTAAAGTTATTTTTCAGGTTCAGTGAACTTACAAACTTTAAATTCAAAATTTCTCACTGTCCTTAAAATCAAATTTACAAATTTTGTCTAACAGATAGCACTTTCGGTTTTGGAATGGAACCAAGAAAAGTTGCTCAACTGTCGCGACGATGGCGAGGCAATGCAACTGCTCACAGATTATCTGGGCGGAGTTTTCAATGACGAAGGTCCGGTTTTACCTAGACCCACAGACAATGTTCCACCAAAAAAAGTAAAAAAAAAAAGAAATAAACTGTTTTTTACTCAAATGGAACAATTTTAAAAGTATATTTTTCTTGCAGAGTATTTCTGTGCAGACACTGATTTACGAGTCTTACGCGAAATATGGCTCGCTTACGATTGGTAGGATTGAAAGGCTCAGAATCAAGCATCGACTTCGAGTCGTGCAGAGTTTGGAGGATGGGATCGAAAGAAATGTTATCAGGAGTGTCGTTTCTGACAAGTATATGGCTCTGGACGAATTACAGGTTAACATTTTTATTTTAACTAAATTTTTGAATTCATTTGTACTTAAATTTGAAATTCTTCGCAGGAACTACTGGGTTTTATACGAGAAGAGTTGATCAGACACAACAAATCCGAAAACGACAGGTACGATCCAACACAGCCACCCTACGAGACTTACAAAATTGATTACGAGTTGTTTCGCATTTTATTCGGCGGCCTATCTCCCTGGGGGAAGTGTACTCAAGCGGAATCACTTTCTGCGAGATTATTCCGAGTAAATTTGTCAACTTCTTTGTAAAGACAAAATTATCAATAATTTTAAAGACATTTTATACATTAATTTTTTTCCAGCTGCTGGACAGAAATCATGACGGACTTTTGAATTTTCGTGAAGTGGTGCAGGCCCTTGGAATGACAGCGACAGCCGATATAACGCAACGACTTAAACTTTTGTACACCTTGCATTTGCCCCCTCTACTTACCCCCATTGATTTAGAATCCCCTACTCATTCCTCGGGTAAAATAAATTTTCTTATACAAAAAATCTGTACCATCAACCGGGGCGAGTCTACGAAAGTTTTTTTTTTAGAAGTTAAACTTTCAAATAGTAAATTTCTTAAAACATATCTTCTTTGCAATCTGAATTAAGTACTCTGTCAGTAAAAAAATTTATTTCAGAATTACAACAGTAAAATTTAAAAAAAATTATTAAAGTCGCCTCGTTTGCCGGTAAACTTTAATACAAAAAAGTTGTTGAACTTATGAAAGTTGAAAAACTTGTACGTTTATTAAAAATGGTATACAATTTATTGTGAGTGGCGCTAGTGAGAGTAAACTAAATTTTGTTGCAGATGGTGCTGAAGTAGCAGCCGAAGCGACAGACTTTTTTGACAGTATAGAACAAAGTACCCTAGAAATACCGTCAAAAGTATTAGTAAGTAACGAAAACGTATTATGCTCAACACTAAATTCGCCAAACCAAGAGGAAGCAGCTGCACTCGGCAGCGAGTCCTGGGAGGTGCAGAGTATGGACAGCTTACATTCCCTGATCGCTTCCAAAGACAGCCCGCTAGACTTAAAGACTGTTCCCAAAATATCACAGCGACATTTTATCGAATTATTGAAGACACTCTACGACATCTTTGCTACGCAGCCAGACGAACAAGAATCTTACCAACAAATAGCTTCCATAGGTAAAAAGTCACGAAAATACAAAGTACCAAAAACTTGTATTAATACAAATTATTTTGCAGGAACTTTATTACTGAAACTCGGTGATGTTGGAAAAAAGTTTTACGTCGATCAAGAGGAGTCTGACGATTTGTTTTCAATGCAAAAGCTCAACCAGTTTGGCGAGAAAGTGAGTTTCGACCGTAATTTACAAAAAATTGAGTTAAATTTTTGATTTTGTTTCAGTCGCCAGATCACAATGGAAATCCATCGTCAAGTTTTGTTAACACCGATCCTGCCTGGACAATAACTGCGGAACAATTTTTGGCATCGATGTTGACTAGTCATCACATAACCGAATTTTTTGGCAAACGTGTTAACTTGTGCGAGGCAATCGCTTCGCTGAAAAATCGCCGATTCAACCGCGTGCATTCGTTATCAGACACACCTGTTTTACACGTGTAAATTCTTTGGATTAGTTGAGACCTTCAATTAAATTAATTTTTATTTGCAACTAGTCTAAGAATTGATAAGTTTAACCATTATTTTAAATATACATACACAGTCCAAGCGCAGAATGAAAATTGATGAACTTGTTTCATTTTGCTTTTGGAGTGTGCCGAACTAATTTTCGAAAAAGTTAGTTTAAACAACTTTTTAAATCTTTTTTTATTGGAATCATTGAATATTTTCCGTCCTAGTTGTTATTAAAGCGGATTTTTCATCTACAAAATGTTTTATTTTTATATAAAATATTTTTATAATCGTTATAAGAAGTCTTTTGTCTCTGTTAATTATAAAAATAAGTTTTAACACGATCATGCTTATAATTTTTGTTTGAATTTTATATTTATCGTAGATTTCTTAAATAGCAATTGTTTTACAGTTATATAAAAACAAGTTTAACAAATTATAAGACGTTTGACATGAAAATTTTTTAATTTTTCTATTTGGTCAAATAAACGTAATAAGATTTTACAGTATTAAAACTAAACTCATTTTACTAATAAAAAAAATTAACTTTTTTGTGAAAAAACGTCTTGTATGATATCAAAGAAATAAATATATATTTGAAAAAAAGGAAATGTTATATTTTATAGATAATAAATGATTCATTTTAAAAAGCTAGTTTTCTTTATTTTCCACCAGAAGTAACATTCTAAATAAATAAAAAAAAGATTTTTAAATAAAATAAAAATTCCTGTACAAAATTGATTTTCAAAAATATACATATATATATACATGTTTATGTAAAGTATCCAGCATATTTGAAGAACGCGATTTTGCCCGACGATGTTTCGGTAATAAAAGAAGCGCGCGTCAATATCAACTCAGATAATTTCAGGAGTGGGAGAAGCTACACCCGCCCCCAATTGCAAATCGATAACCATTTTCGTCTTTATCGACCCCGCCTGTGGCGCCCTCGTCGTTTGCTGTCAGACTGTGGGATTTCCCCGATAAATTTGTCCGTTATTTTGGAAACAAAATTCCCACGGTCTGACATGACGGAAATCCAGCTTTTGTCTCCCTCCATGTTTGACGCTCGCGGTCCGCCATCTTGAAACCGGGCTCGCCGCCGCCATTATAGATTCCGTTGTGACCGAGTCGGCTGGAACTGTTGGCAAAATTTTTGCAGTTTTGCTGTCGAAATTGCCGTCAAACTTGAAAATATGAAAACTTATTCGCGAAAGAAGGGCGAGACCCTGATACACATAAATGACCTGTGTCGTTTGTGTCTGGCGAAAGAAGTGGAAATGGTGCCCATTTACGATAACGAGACGGTGCCATTACCCATCCGAATTATGGCTTGCGCTAATGTTGAGGTAAACATTTTCATTTTTCAATCCAAAATTCGTTATTGTTTTCAAATGTGTGTTTCTGCTTGTGTTTATGTTTTGATTGTTTGGCTTGTGTGGGTGTGTGTGTGAAGCTTCGAAGAAACAACCCTCTTTACCGAGTTATCGACTATTTGCTCTCTATTAGGCCCCATCTTTGCAGGGATCTAGGCGTCAGAGTTCTACAATTGCTGTGCGATTTTATTACCGTGCAGATGAATTGTTGATAAACGGACAAATTTGAAAATTTGGATTTTCTATTTTTTGTCAACTGAAATTAATCAAATAAATAAAAAATTGAAATGAAAATTGGAGCAAATAATTTTGACAACAAAAATATTTGTAATTACCATTTTATTTGAAATTGTGGATTTTTTATTTTTGTCAACTGAAATTAATCAAATAAATAAAAAATTGAAATGAAAATTGGAGACAATAATTTTGACAAAAAAAAAATATATTTTAATACTACAAAAAAATAATACAATTAATTACTAGTTTATTTGAATGTATATTCTGAATAATAAAAAATTTAGCTTCTCTACAATTTGTACACAAATATTTTAAGTTTGACAGTTAAAATAAATACCGACTTTCAGAGTCGTTAATGTAGAAATTAATTGCTAAAATATGTTTGATTTTTCAGTTAATTTTGTTAGAAGAAAAAAATGTGTTTTTTTTAACTTCAGGTTTTCGAAGAAGACGGTTTACCCAACATGATCTGTCATCCCTGCAAGTATCAGCTAGAAAAATCTTTCCAGTTCCGAAAAAAGTGCGAAGAAGCTGACAACAAATTGCGGAAAAGTATTAAGGAAATTAACCAGCGCCTAGAGGACGCTGAAGGAATGGAACAGGACGGCGAATCGTCGCCGGGAAATTCGAAACGAGTGAAGCAGCTGCTCGCAGATCTGGTGGCGACAAAATCAGATTTGGGCGAGGTGGACGGTGAGCCTATCGAGGTCACAGAAGAGGAGCTCGTTGGTGGTTACATTCTGGGTAATTTTTTTTATTTTCAGGAATTCTAATAAATACTAACAAAAATTACTAAATAAAACTAAAACATAGCTAAAACTAAGTGATTAAAATAACTAAATAATACTAAAAGTACTAAAAAGACTCTCAATCTCTAAAGATAAATTTTAAAACTAGGAATGAACGCAGAAGGAACCGAAATGGAGGAGCTCCAGGACATCCAGGATCCTGCGAACATTACCCTGATGGAAGAAAAAACTGCGAAATCTCGATGCACGATCCGGTCGACTCGGATCAAACAAGAACACGAGTCTGAGGAAGAAGCTGATGAAGTTGCGAGAGTGGTCACTAATGACGGAAACAAGGTTTACATGATGGAAATCAATTCCGCAGCTAACACTTCTACAATGGAGCAGAAGATCCAGATTGCCCAGAATATGGGTAATTTAATTTAATTTACTTTTTAGCACTCGGATGACCGAATATTTTGACAAACTTAGATGCCCAGAAAGATCTTTCGCAACGTGGTTTTTTTTCGTTATTTTAATTATTTTTGTGACTTAGTCAGAAAATAATATTTATATAAAATAATTAAAGATGTAAAGTTTCAAACGTATTCATTAAACATTGATTGATTTGGCAAATTTGGAATTTTGAATAACGACAAATTCTTTGCCTTGGACTTCTGTCTGATAAATCATTATTATATACTGTATAATTTTATTATTTATAAAAACTTGATTTTGCTTAACAATAATTTTTGCTATAATAGTATATGAATAAAGTTGTTAAGTTTTTCAAGTTTGCAAAATGTTATAGATGCAAAAGATCTTTCGTCTGGTCTATTAAGATACATTAATTTTTGACAAAAATAAAATTAAATAATAGAAAAATGTTTCCTTGAATAAATTAATAAAATTCGTTAGTTTTTAAAAAAATTTATTAAAATGATCTGATTTAGAAGACTTTTAATTTTGAAATGCGGGCATTTTAGTGGTAATTTAATTTATTTTTTAACTTGATGTTAATTTTGATAATAATTTATTTTTTCAGCTGGAGAGGAAGAACTGAAAGTTTTCCAGTGCGACAAGTGTCCGAAAGCTTTTACAAGACGAATTATGCTAAAAAGCCATCAATCAGTGCACAGTACACAGCGTGGGTTTACTTGTCAGGCCTGCGACAAGTGGTTCCCCACAAGATCTGCTCTTATTAGACACGAAAGAACCCATACAGGTCATTATACACAAATTTTGCAAACATTTATATTTTATGTAATTTATATATAAATGTTCTGAAGAATATTTTTTTTACATTTATATTAATTAAGTGTTGTTATTTATTTTACAGGAGAAAAACCATTCGCCTGCAACATTTGTCACAGAGCTTTTGCTCAGAAAGAAATTTTGCTTCGTCACCTGATGACACATTCTGGACAAAAACCCTTCCAATGTCAGAGCTGCGAAAAAAGTTTCACACAACGTGAAGCCTTGAAAGTGCATATGCGCAGGCACCAGAAATTAAATCCCAATGACATTCAATTGCACTACTGCCAGCTCTGCCCGAAAGCATTTTGCCATGCCTCCGGATTGAGCAGACACTTGGTCACACACACAGGGAGAACCTACAAGTGTGTCGAGTGTGAAAAGAGTTTCACTGACAAATCATCCTTACTCCGACACAGTCGTATTCATGCGCCTAAAAAGATGTAATTTTTTTTTCCTCTGTTTAAATTGTATCATTATTTTTTCAATTAATCATGAAAAATATTTTGATCTCAAACAATATTTGTACACTTTGACAATTTCTATCAAGTAAAAAAAAGGAGATCTGCATTAACTATTAAAAAATATTAATTAAAAAAAATTACATGCACAACATGTAAAAGTGCAATAGAAATTTTTATATTTGTAAACGTCAAATAAAATACATTTTTATCATTTCATTTTGTGTGTGGAAAATCAACAAGGGCGCTGTATTTTTAGGTCCATAATAGTATTTTTAATTATTATTAATAAAATGTTATTCATGGTAATTAGAATATATTAAGATTTTAGTTGAGTAGAACATTTTTATTAGCTTTCAATTGGAATCATTCACTTTGTAGTAATGATTATCACAATTAAAGAAAAAAAAATAAAAATTTTCTTATCAAATTTTTAAATTGTTGAAATTTACAAAATTATATCTTTCTGTAATAAAAGTTTGGATAAACTTTAAATTGTGATTTTCATCCCGTAAACTTAAAAACAGAAACTAAGGTTTTTCTTTTATTTATTTTTTTAAATTTATTAGAATTAAAAGTTTTAGTATAAATTAGATGATTTAATAAAAGTCTATTATAATTATAAGTGGCAGTGTTTTTTTTGTTTTTTGTTTTTTTTTTAATAATTTATTTTCTAAGATAATAAAGATTAATTTTGTGTAAATAATTATAAATAATGGTTCACTGTCGATAACTGTCCTCGCCTATAAGGACACAATTATTGTAAACATGTAATACAATAAATATTGTAACATGTGTAATAAAAACAAAAAAAGTATCAAAAAATGCATAGCTTTCAGTCGAAAAATCTGTTTGAATGTTTACTTTACTGGATAATTAAAGCAAAGGATAATTTTCGTTAGTAATTATTTTACAAAACTTTTTTATTTACATAACATTTTAACAAATAAAACTTGTTAATACACCATCGACTTTCTATCTAAATCTGGATACTTTTTACAAAAGTAATCATTCACAGCTTCAATAGTTAAATCGTGACGTACATTATTATAAACATCATGTAATTCAAAAAGTGGTCGACTTTCGGTTGCCATTTTTCCGACCACAATTACAAAAGGATAACCAGTTCGATTGGCATCCCTCATTCTTCGGCCTATGGTATATTCAGTTCTGTCGTCTATTATTGTGTCCACTTTGGCTTGATTTAAAATGTCGTAAATTTCATTTACACGATTTGATGCATGTTCTTCTTTGCTTCCTTTCTGTAAAATTAAATTATTTTTTATTAATTTAAGTAATAATTGATAATTTTAAGTTTGAATTATTTAATTTTCTATTCAAAGTTACTTTTGGACCAATAATGCAGACAGTAAATGGCTCCAAATTTGCAGGCCACCTTATGTAGTCTGAATTTGAAAGAACCTCTATTGCAGTGGCCAAAATTCGGGTCAATCCAAGACCATAACAACCCATTACCAAATGACTTTTGTTCAGAATTGCATTAAAAGTTTCGGTGTACTTGGTTTTCAACAAAAATGTATGGCCCACCTAAAACAAATTTTAAATTTACTTTCACAAGATTTAGTCAACGTAATTTTAACGTTCAAAAAAAAAAATAATTTTTAAGTACTTCAACAGCTTCATTTTCAGTTAGACTCGTTTTGCACTGCGGACACTCAGATTCTGAAATACTTTTGTTGATAGCATAATTGCAGGTGTTACATAAATAAACTTTATCCTCTCCCACAGGACTAAAGTAATGGTACTCGTGAGAGATATTTCCACCCATAACTCCTGAGTCTCCAATTGCTAAAAATTATATTTATTTTGTTAAGAAAAACTTGATAATTATAAACAAAAGTTTGGTAATAAAAATTGTAAAGTACCTTTTACATAATTAATTCCAATTTGTTTGAAAATATTGTCGTAAGCTTCGCACATGAGGCTGTAAGTATTTTTTGCATCTTCTTCAGTTAAATCAAAAGAGTACAAGTCTTTCATTACGAATTCTCGACCTCTTTGCAAACCTAATCTAGGATGCAATTCATCTCTATATTTATTTGATATTTGGTACAATAGTAGTGGCAAATTCGCTTTTTTTATGTCAGATTCTGATATCAATTTGGTGATCATCTCTTCAAAAGTCTGCAACATAAATTTGAATATTTCAGTTTTTTAATATAAACAGATTTTCTTCCAATTTTTTAAAATAAAATATTGGAGTAATTTTTTTTAAATATATCAGTTTCAATAAAATATTTATCTTCAAAAAAATACTCACAGGACTTAAAATATAAGGTTTATTGTGTCTGTCTCTGAGATGAAATAATTCTTGTCCCATCAATTCCAGTCTTTCTGTTTTTTTCCACAGAGAACTATTTGTCAACAGTGGAAGCTGCAATTTTTGTGCTCCAATTTTTGACATTTCATTGTCGACAATATTGACAAGTTTTTGTAAAGCACTGAGTCCCATAGGAAGAAGTGCATACATTCCTGGGTTGACTTGTTTGATAATTCCATTATCCACCATAAGCTAAAAATAAAAAAATAAAAAACTTTAATAAAAAAAAAAAAAAAATTAATTCAAAATTTAAGAATAGAAAAAAATGTAATAAAAAGCATTTGAATTTTTATACGAGATTAAAAATTAATAGTTTAAAATGTTTACATTGTATCCTTTATGAGTGATATTTGTTGAAGTTGGATTTTTTGGAATTGCAAGCATCGGCTGAAACAGCCGGGACACCTTATGTACAAATTTATTCGACATTTCTGTTAATTTTTGCAATTAAAAACATATTCCATTTATTGATAAAAAGAATTTTTAGGTTATGAAGAGTAACCTATATATATATGTATGTCGGCCATCTTTCTGTCTCAATTTACCGGTACAGTAAACAAAGATGAAAGTATATTAAAAACAATTTATTTATTATTTGTTAATAAAAAATTAAGTGTTTGTTGTTTAAAAATTATTTTTTTAATTTTCTATCGAAAAAATTTTGAATTTTTGCAAATTTTTTTTACGTAGTATAGTTTATCTTTGTATTGCATAGTTCGTGGTTTTTTTCAAATTTGAACTGTAAAAGACGTTGTTTTAGAGGGAAAAGAAACAGTTTAGTAAATGTAGTTGGCAGTTGAAGAGAAATTTGTTTCATTTTTGTCCTGTTGTGTTTTTATTTTATTTATTTGTTTTATATTCAAAAACACTGAAATAACGGTTTTATTGTTTTGAACTCTTGGATAAATCAGAAAAAAGTAAGTTAACACATATATTTGGTTTCAGCATTTTTTCACAACCCAAGCCCACAACTCGTGAACTGCAATTTTGTTGATTTTGCTTTTTTTTAATTTCAGATGCATGTTTGTGAAAAATTGTAGTAATTATTTTCTATTTGTAATATTTGGTTACATTTTCAATAATAAGCATTTGTTTACACAACTTCGATTTCTCAAAGTCAAATGTACTTTTCTCAGAATATTTTAAAAAGTAATACAAATTGTTCTTAAAATTTTTAAAATTAAATTTAATTGTCAATAATTCTTCTCAAAGTCAAACCGAATATCTCAGAATATTTTAAGAATAAGAGAATTTTCAGTTTTTAAAATGTAGTCATTTGATCTAGTTTTTAATAAGTTGTGCTTTTTTAAAATGATTTAGTCAGATTCTGAAATTAATTGTTTTCTTTTTAATTTGTGAATTTTAGATGGCAGACGACCTTGTGAAAGTGGCATTGCGAATCAGACCTTTGCTAAAAAATGAATTGGGGCACAATGAATGTTTGCAAACCGTTGCAAACCAGCCCCAGGTCTATGTGAAAAACCATGAAAGGGCTTCGGTAGCTTTCACATATAATTATGTGTTCCCACCTTCCATTTCACAAGAAGAATTTTATGATTCTGCCATCAAGGGCATTATTTCAAATGTTTTTAAAGGTAAATTTAACTCTGATATTACTTCCCTAAATTTAAATGTCAAAATTCTAGAATTTTCTAGAAAGTATAAAATGAAACTCAATTTATTTACGCAATTCTCAGTCAACTGTATTTTATTCTAGTTTATTTGTATTTCTTTGTTTTAAGCAAGTTTTTGAAGTCAAATTTTAAACTACTCAAAAAATGTTTAAATTAAAGCAAAAGTTTTTGTAAAATCTGAACATAGAATTAACTTAACCCAAAGATTTTAAATTAAATTAGCAAATAAATGAAGACAATATATTTTATATTATAAAGTATTTTTACTCATTTGAAAGTTGTTTTGTATTAATTTTTATTATTTTATATTGCAGGATTTAACGTAACAATTTTAGCGTATGGTCAAACAGGAAGTGGGAAGACCTATTCGATGGGCACAAATTACACCACAGACGACGGAATGGAGGGGGTCATTCCTCGTGCTGTCAAAGACATATTTTCCACAGTACAAGCCAGAGAAAACGAGTATTCTTATGAAATTACTGTGTCTTTTATTGAATTGTACCAGGAACAGCTTTATGACCTTCTTGCTAATACGAAAAACCGAAACCAGAGTCTGGTGGAACTCAGAGAAGACATGAAGAAAATCGTAATTCAGGGTCTGACTGAGAGACCAGTTAAAAACGTTACCGAAACTCTTGCCTGCTTAAAAGAAGGTTCTGCATTTCGTGCGACAGGTTCGACTGCGATGAACGAACAAAGTAGTCGTAGTCATGCTGTTTTTACGATTACGGTTCGGCAAAAACACAAAGTCGACACGTAAGTTCAACATTTTGCAGAGGAAAATTATATAAAATACTGAAATCAATATCTTCGAATTTAATAATTATACCTTTTGTATTCATTTACACCGTACGTTGTCATCGAACAGCTGATTGCTTATTTGTTTTTTTGGATTACGTACTATTTTTGTAATTTTGTTGTAATTTTGTTATAATATTTTAGTAACATTTATTGTACATAACTTCGAAAAAATCTTTATTTATCTGTATAATTGAGTATATTCCCGTAGAAATATATATTATTATACATTATATTATTTAAATACTTGAAAAATAAATAAAATAATTACAAATAATGTTAAAATATTCTATCTCGAAGGCATAAGTTATAAAAGTTGAAATATTTGTAACCAATAATGTTCCTCAATATTTGAATAATAATTAAATGTTAAAAATTGCCTTTGATAGGGAACTAATAAAACTGTTTCTTTTTATTGTATTTAACGTTTCGAAATTTTATATTTCCTCTTCAGAAAAGTCAATTAACCGTTTTTTAATATCAAGTTTGCATTCAATCTAATGACAAACATTTTTTTAACAGATTTTTAAAAGCCGTTCTAACAACTGTCATCATAAACACGAATCAATGAAAAAAAAATTCACATTTATCTGTTAAACAAATTGTTTTCATTAAATTGAATTTAAACTTGATGTTAAAAAACGGTTAATTGACTTTTCTGAAGAGGAAATATAAAATTTCGAAACGTTAAATACAAAACAGTTTTCTGAGTTCCTATCAAAGGCAATTTTTAACATTTAATTATTATTAAAAATAATGTTATTTTTAGAAATAACGACACGGTTTCAAAGTTCCATCTGGTGGATTTAGCAGGCTCAGAGAGAAGCAAAAAAACTCAAGCTACAGGACAAACTTTTCGTGAAGGTGTCGATATTAACAAGGGTTTGCTCACACTGGGCAACGTTATATCACAATTGGGCGAAGGAAATCCTGGGAGTTATGTTAATTATCGTGACAGTAAACTCACGAGACTCTTACAGGACTCCCTGGGAGGAAATTCTGTGACTTTAATGATTGCCTGTGTCAGCCCATCTGGTAAATAATACAAATTAAATGATGAAAGAAAACAAATTGATAAAATAATACTTACAAACATTATTTCTGTTTGCAGACTACAACATTGACGAAACCCTGAGCACTTTGCGTTACGCAGATCGGGCTCGTAAAATCAAGAACAAGCCGATTGTAAATGAGGACCCGAAAGTAGCGGAGATTAATCGTTTGAAACGAACGATTGACGAGCTACGAAAAGGAACTGTCGGTGGCAGTCTTTGTCCTCCCGAGCACGAGGATTTAAAAAATCAAAATCGCAAATACCGAGACCAAAATGGAGACTACATCAATGAAATAATCAAACTTCATGATTTGAATAACACCCAGTTGGAGAAAATCGAAAAAGTCGTCGAGCTGGTCAAACCACTCTTAGATAATGAACAAATGAATGGCTCAGTTGTGGAAATTAAAACTATCTACAAAGAAAAGATTCAAGGTGTTTATTAGCGAATTTTAATTTTAAATCAATTACAAAATACTTTTATTAATGTGAATTTTTGCTTTTCAGAAATCTATGATATTTTAAATTCAGGCGTAACAGAGTCCCAAAATGACGAACTTAATATATCTGAACCGGAGGGCACTTCTCAAAATGATGACATTGAGTCACTGTTGAGCTTCAAAACCGATAGTATGGATTCACTTAATGCAACTTATAACATTGACAGGGAACATGATGAGCACACCCTTCGTCAGGCTGAAAGACATACCCAAGTCAGTTATATCGACAAACAACTCGGGGAAAAAGAGAAACTAATCGCGAGTTTGCTGAAAAATTCATGCTTTGCTATCAATCAGGACAAAATTGAAGACATGGAAAAAGAAATTAAAAAGCTTCAAGTGGAAAAGCAGTCCTTAGAAGAAACCTTGCAAACTGTTCAAACTAATGTAAAAACCTCAAAGTAAGTATGCAAATTAGATATGTTTTTTGTTATTTTCACTACAAAATATGTGTTCTAATCAGTGTTATACTTTTTTTTTTTTTTTTTTTTTTAGAATTTCTGAAACACGGAGAAAAAAGATTCAAGAACTGGAGAAAAAGATTTCCGAGCTTTT
>JABFPM010002527.1:0-16462 GCA_022817325.1 Idris sp. 1 HC-2018 | reverse complement strand
TTTTCATTTATGTGTTGCATCTTAACCTACTTTGTTTATTAGAGACCTTTCCAGTTCAACTACTGAGAGTACAATGAAGTCTAATTGCACTACTCTGTCTCTTACAATAGGACGTAGTTCACGGTCCAGCCGCAGAGAAGCCGTGATCAGTTCTTTGGGAATCCAAATGTGCAATAAAAAATTTGGGTTCCCGTTTATAATTTTAAAGTTAGCCCCCACCCCACCCCCGGGGGATGGGGGGTTGAGTTTGAAATCATTGGATACATTTTCAAAAAATATTTGAGACGTATTTTTCCGTTTCTCAATCCGATGCGTATTGAGATCTTCAGTTACGAGCGGTCAACCTGTAACACAAAAATCTTTCAATCGACCTGGTGCATCACAACGTTTAATTAAACTTACCTCACAACAATCTGTAGTGCAACCTACGAAACCACTGAAATCCATCTCGACAGTTTCTGTGACGAAATTTATGACATCGGCGATTTCTTCATATTTTGCCCGACCAATGATTAGTGGACAACATTATAGTCTTTAGTGCAACGTAATAAAATCTCCTTTTATCTACGTCTAACTCAGTGACTTAGCAGAGAATTCAGATGTCAACAGCGACAACAAGCGCTACGACAACAGTGACTTCCTCGCATTTAAATGAACAACTCGCAGCAAGTCAGCAGTTTCGATCAAACTTAGGTACTGTACCTTCAACACAAGTTTTATCAGTACACGAAAATGTAATTAAAACACACCGAAGATACATTTATACTGGTGGTAAAGTGAAGCAGTAAATACTTCTAAGATTACGTGAATTGTCACAAAACCGCGTAATGTACAGTAACAAAAAAAATGCAGATAAAGATGCCATCGGCTTTTGATTAATTTTGAACTAGTTTAAGATACAAATGATTAATAAAATTGTATAATATTTTGCAATCATTGTTTGCATTTCAATTATTTAGTTTTGAAAAACATGTCAAAATTTAAAAAATGAGAATCTTGACTTACAAATTTTAAAAATATATTTTACTTTCAAAAATTCATTACTGTGAAAGTTTCTCAATTTCTTAGGTTTCTTTTCTTTTGAAGTTTTTACACTCCTTGCAGACCAGCCGATAATCGAAAAAGTTCTAGAACCATGAGAAAAAAAATTAATTAACAAGAATATTTTCGCAATTCTTTCAATTAGATTTTTTTTCTTTTAGAAATAAACCAAAATATGTTTTTAACTACAAAAACTGATGTTACCAAAAATCCCGAGAATAATTTATAATAATTTTTTTCCAACAAGTCTTACAACATTTTTTTTAATTATTAACGATTAAAATATTATACGTTTTTGGAAATTTAGTGATTCTTGTAAACCGAACATTCAGGTGTATACATTCTACGTTTACAGTTAAAATAAACATGATTTTTGTTCATTTTCATAAATTTGCAAGTTATATTTAAATAACTCTTCTGCTAATTGAAAAAACCAATAAAAGGTTAATAATAATTTGTAGACACAATTTTTAACATGTACATTGGAACAATATTTTCTAATAAAAATAAGAAACCCACAAGTGTTTTATTAGATAATTTGTTATTTCTAAAGTATTTTGTATAATATGAAAAATAAAAAAAACATATTTACCTGAGAAAAGCCATCAGTTTGTACTCTGTTTTAAATTCATCTCAGTTCTCAGCCAATATTTTGAAATATCTTTTGAGAAGTGAATAATCGGCTTTTCATAATGAAATGGAAAAAAAATTCGAACAATAATCATTCGACAATAATCATAAAATTTTATTTGAAAAATTAAAAAATAATATATACATATACAAATAAAACCTGCAAAAATTTTAAACCACATTAATAGTTTTTAAAAACATTAACTTCTTTTTGATCAGAAAATACATTCATCTTAAATTTTTAATGTCAGTTTTTGAATTTAAAAAAAATGTGCTTTTTATTATACATACCTATATCGTATTCCCACATCTTCTTTTTTCATTTTTTAATCTAGACTAGATAAAAATAAATAGTAATTATTTTTTACTCAATGATAGAATAAACACCTTGCTTTTAAAATTTCAAGTTATATGTGTAAGTGAACGCAACCATTCACTATTGGAAAAACGTGTCAAAATATAGTTAAAACTTTCAGGTTATCCAACTATCAAGTTCGAAAAGTTCAAACTGAAGTTACCGTGGGGGATATTGGCGTTGGGGGATATTGTCCTACACTTCATTTCAATCGCAGTGGCGACATCCCAGCGAACTAACCAGCAAATAGACTCGACTACAAATTTTCAATAGAGTGAGGGATCCCTAGTTAGCAATAATAAATTGTTTCAAAATTTCCAAAAACAAAATAAAATATTATTCATTTATACAATTATTACTTCTGTCATGTGTAATATTAAACAAAACACAAAGATATTCTAATATTTGCTGCTGACGTGAAAATTATCTTAATTGAGAAATGATTTATTTTATTATTTTTTTTTTTGAAATTTCGTAATAATTTATTATAGTTCACTTCAGTTAATATTTAGTTTGTTTGGACAGTTCTTGCAACATTTTTTTTGTCAATTTATTAAATGAATGTTCAATTTAATAGTAAGCATATCAATCACACTGCTAACTTGGAAAATGTTTTCATTTCCATCAAAATATATAAAAATATATTTTTAATCTTTTAAGTATAATTTATTTGAATTGTTAATATATTTTTTGTTTTTCAAAGGTATATTTATAATATGAACTTTGTATATTTAATAATTATAATATAATAATATATAATAGTACTATTTAAAAAGCTATAATAATATGTAGAAAGTTTATATTATATTTTAGAAATAGCATAGATGCATTTGTGAAATAAACTTTGAATAAATAAACACTATATATAAAATAGATTTTTTATATTACAAGGGATAATCTTTAATAAAATTTCAAATGTATAATTAAAAAAATAATTGTAACACTAATTAACAGATTAACATCGGCACGTGATAATCAATTTTAAATGTGTTAATCTATCAATTTTCTTTTGATAAATTAAACATATATTTCTTCAAAAAATTGATTTTAATAAATTATAAAAATTATTATAAATATAAATCGATTATCAAGGTGGTCGTTTTAATTTGGATAACTACTAGAAATATTTTAGATTTATGTTAATTAAGTAAAAAATTAAATATATTTTTGTAAAGAATAACTATATAATATATTATTTATAAAATGTTAAAAATAAACAAAGAGAATGGGAAATATGCAGTTCACAAAACGTCTGTACCGGTAGCAAGATATATACTACAATTATACTGATATATATGTATATATATATATAAATAATACTTCGTATTGAGTCAGATCAGTCTACTTGCGACCACTGTACCTCTCACAACAAATACAATTCGTTGGACTTGATGAGACTGACATTTCAGATTTAATTTTTTTATTATAACTGTTTTTGCAAAAATTATTTTGAGTTTATTTTATGTTAGTTTAAGGTATAATTTATAAATAATTGGTGTAAAATTGATTAATACTATGTCCCAAGATAATTTAGGATTTACGTCTAGTACGGTGAGTTTTTTTTGTTTAACAAATTATATTAAACTTTAAACCATTATATATAATGTGGAAGTTAATTTTTTTACCTTAAAATTCTTTTGAAATGTTAAAAAAATAAATGGTTTTTATTTAAAAAAATTTAATTTATATTTTAAGAAATAATATTTTAATACATTTAAAATAAAATGTTATACTTTAAATTGCAATATGAAATTAATTGTTCATTGATATCAAAACAACAATTTTGATAAAAAGTTGGAAATTTAATATTAATATGAAAAGTTTTTTCGATAAAAAATGTTGACCCAGTTAAACGCTTTAATAAATTTTGTTATTTCTTTTTGCACCTAAAAAGTTAATTCCAAATTAAAAAAAACACTCAAGTTAAATAGAAGTAAAAAGATAAAAGTTTCTAAGTTTGTAGTTATCTGCAAAATATTTATTAAGAGATTTCCATGAAAAACCATTTCTTATCTGGATTCTGTATTATAATCCGTATCACTATTTGACATTTTATATTGTTCAAAACACATCAGGTCGTTGCACTTAAATTCGAGAAAACTGAGTTTTTAAGCTGAGATCATACAATAATTAAGATGTATAGCCAAGCAAAAAAGGAAAAAAAAAATTATGTTACAACAATTAAAAAAAAAAAAAACAAAAAAAAAATATTTGATAAAGTGTCGATTTCCTCATTTAATTTAAAATACTTCAGCTATGCTTTTATGATTTATCAAATCATTGCACAATTAAAAAAAAGCATCGACCTTTCCATGTAAGATTATAAAACATTCATAATGTAATTTAGGTCGAAGAATATTAATTGGGCTTCGAAAAATAATTGTGAGTAATTTTGAACACAACAAAATAAAAATAACAAATTCCGTGACAAAATAAGGATTCTAGTTTGAATACTAAAAAATGATACGTGTCAATCCGTGTAAAGAATTTAATTGTTATACAATTAAGATACGAAAGACATGCGATTAAGTTATCGTACAATGTTTAATATGTCAAAAAGATTAAAGACAATATTTATCTGCGGGATTTTATTAAATTTCATTAATATTAATTATTATCAATTAATTGAGTGATAAATCAAAGAAATGTAAAGATTAGTAGAAAATTGATGCAAAAAGATTACACTGGAATTACTACATATTATAATTAGAATTATATACTTCAAATAACGTGACGTAAAGTTTATTATTTGTATTATTACATTAGCAATTAGTATACATTTACGTTACTTATGAATTGCAATGTGTTAATAATCATGACACGTTGCATCATATATATATGTATAACTTAAAATACTAATGTGTACTTTGATAATACGAGCTGGTTACGATTATCGCTTATATACTTTTATTATCCTTGACCTTCGTTCAACAAAAAAATTGTACTTGAAAATATAATGAATTTTATTTAAACATTTAAAAAATTATAATTTTTATTTCAATTTATCAAAAAATAAGATGAAAAATTGTTCATCTGAAATTTCAAAACAAATTTGATTTTCCAAATAGTTATTCAGAGTTTCTTCCTTATGTGGAATAGTTTTTTTTTCTAAAATTTCTAAAATAATTTACACTATTCCAAAAATGTATTTCCTTATTTGAACAAGGTTTTAAATTCTGCATTTTATTCTTAGATTTTCTGGATTAGCAGAGTTAAATCTGCAGATTTCTTATCCTTAAACTGTTGACATTATTTAAAATTATTAGATTGATCATAAAATAAATGAAATTAAAGGGCATTTGTGAAGGTCTTAGTGCAATTTATTGTATCCGCTATCAGAATTACCGCAAGAAAGTCACTATAAATAACAATCAGGTAAATAACTTTATTTATAGAGTGACAAAATAAAAGCAGATTTGATCGGATTACGTTTGTAAAGACATAATCTGTTCAATTTATATATTTATCCAGCTCAGCAAAAACTTTTGCTTCCTATTTTTGAATGCAGCAGGTTTATTTTATATATAGAGCTAACTCAGTTGCAAATGTTATTAGTGTCTTGTGGTTAAACAATAGTGTCCTTAAATAAAGGTGGCACAACATTATAATTACTCTACCCTGAAAAAAATATAGTTTACTAGCAAAAATGTAATTTCATATTTATAAAACCATTCAAGTGAAATTAACTTGATTCAAGGTACCTTTTTTTCTGAGATTCATAATTTGGGTATAAGATAATTTTACAGTTATCCATTTCTTAAATTTTATGCTTCAGTAATCGTGGATTTTAAGAAATTTATTTCAGGCAGAAACCATGAAACTTTTTTATACCGAATTAATTTCTCTTACTGTAAATTAAAATATTAAAAATTCAAGATAAATATCTCAACTTTGAGTAAAATAAATCAAAAGTGCATGATTTTTTTTTCTAGATTTATTTGACAATTTAATTCTTTCAACACATATTTACTTAATCTGCAAGTCACGAATTATATTTTACACCTCAAATGGCACTTTTATATAAGTTGTAACTTGTGCAACAGCTTTAACATTGTTATAAATATTTTATACTGGAGCAAAAAATGTTTAAAAAAAAGGCTTATAATTACTTGAATAGAAGCATAATAATTATCATAGTGTAATAACCCCGCAACCAGTTGTGGTTAATAACACACTGAGCGATAAAAAAATTGAACAAAATAGTTGGAAAAAATTAAATCTTATGTCAATTCACGCGGAATGAATAGATTCCAATTCCGGAAAGCACGTGAGTTACGAATTTTTTGTTATCAAGGACAATGTTCATGTGACGGGTAAGATTGATCTGCAGAGAAATGTGACGTTATAATATATATATATTAATAAATTACAAACTTATGCAACGCATAATAACACCACCATGACGTGCGAAACTTGTTTTATGCTTCAATGAAGTTAATAATTACGCCGATTTAAAATGGGTCCTGTGATATTTTCAATTAAAAGACAGTACTTCGCATGATAGGATGCTCAGGGCTTTTTATCAAATGCACCGAAAATTGTGCAATTTTGTTATTTATTCCTTTTTTTGTGCCCACACAAATTTATGCAGCAATTCATTTTCTTATCAACATATCAAAAGCATTAACATATTGACAGGAATGTGCGTATCATTATTAATGCCAATAATTAATTTTATGCTGAGAAATTTACAAAAATTGTTTGACCTGAATTTTGCAGTCGTTTTTCAATTTTCGAGTTTTATTGTGGATAGATTTTTTTAAATGAAATTTTGATCAAGATATTAATTGACAGTTTCGTACTAATTTTGATGAATAAAATAGTTTTTGTATGCAATTTAATATTGTATAAAAAATAGAGGAAATTTTATTTGAAATAAAAGAGTACGTGCAATTTTAGTTCAATTAACTAATTAATAAGATTAATTGTTTTATTTATGAGGAAGATAAAATTTGCTCTAATTTTTGGATTATTATTTCACAATACATATTTATATTATAATTTGAAATAAAATTGGTCATTTTACAAATTATTTGTTATTATATTTTTAATTCAAGGTTTATAAAATAATTTCTGCTAAATTATTTTTATTCAAATAAATAATTTTAAAAATGTTTTTAATTGAAATAAATAAATTACTTTAACTAAAATTTTATATTGCATGATGCAATGTATCGCTCGAAAATTTTTTACAATAATTAATCATTTGTTAAAATCATTTGTTATGAAAATTGAAAGAACGATTAATGTATTTACGGTTTTTTTTCGTACATCATGTCAAATTTCATAATGTGCAATTTAATACTTCCACTTTTATTTTTAAAAATTGAAATATTCTCAGAATATCTGAGATGAAATAAAGTAACTTTTATCTAAATCTAAAATTGTAAACTTTTATACCAATAATCTATTAATAGTTCAGAACACAAATAAAGATTGAGATATTGTAATACAAGTTGTACATAAACTCTGTAAGTTCCAAATTAAACAATCATTAAATAAAGATATAAGATAACTGAGTGCATAAAAAATAAATTTTTCATACTGCATTCAGAATACAGTTATCTATTGCAAAAATACAAAAATTCGAAGTCCCAATTAAGTTTGCTTAGAAATGAATTAATATTTTATTTGTAAATTAAAATAAACAAATTTATTTACAAAAATAGTTACTTTTCATTCATTTAATTTTTGAAGATGAGTGATACTTCTTTTTAAATAATTATGGAAAAAACATTGTTTCATATAAGTAAAATAATTGTTAATTCTAGTATTACGTATTAATTAGTTGAAGTGAAATAAAAATTGATTGCGAAAAGTTTTAATTTTATGTAGATTATTCAATTTTATGTGCTTTTTATGTAAAATAGAATTCAAAGAAATGTATATAAAGTTACAATTAAATTATGAATTATTGTACTGTTTATCAGATAATTTCATAAACATTATTTGACACAGTTAAAAAACACGTGCTAGATGTTTTTGTGTTAGATAAAAACAGATTGCAATTTGGCTAAAAATATGTATATAAACATTTTTATTCTCTGAAAAGTATATTCTGATTGCTATCTTCAATATTTTTTACTGTTTGGCAATTTCCGAGCTAAAAATTGTTTTTATAAGTGAAATATTATCACGATTAGTCGATCGCTTTTTTTTATAATTGCACACACACACAAAATTTATGTTGATTATATTTTTCAGACAATAACAAAATATTGTTTATTAATTTCATTTAACACTGATTATCAGTTAAGAATATCTGTCCAAAAATTTTATTCACCAAAAAACATTACGTTTTCATTTCTTTGCGATGACATTTTGTTTTTTAATTAAAAATTCGATTTTCGTAAGAACTCCAGATCTTGAAAAAATTTCTGTTTATAAAGTTGATACTGGATAATTTTTTTTTTCAAATGAAAATTTGAGATTTTTTTCATCTTGATAATCTAATGATAAATTGATGTAAATCATTATTTTACAAAAATTTCCACTCATCGTTTGATTAGCAGCATGAATTTAATCTTCCTACTATCTACTTGATAATATTATTGCAAGAATAAGATGAAAGGTATCGGTATAACAGTTTAACATTTTTTTATCTAAGGAATGTGGTGATTAATGCTGAATCCTTTAAGGTTTTTGAGTAAGACCTAGATGTACTACGCTAAAATTAAATTAATAACATTTTTCTAAAAGAAATTAAACATTCATCAAAATTACTATAATTTTTCAAATCTCATTTGCATTGTATTTAATCTTTCAATTAGATTGAACGTAATTAAACTGATTATTAATAATAGAAAATTTTAATTCAATTATCTTGAATTGCGAGATTAGTGAGGATTAGAATTGTCTTTAAAATAATTTCCTGTTATCATTATTTATAAGATTAATTGATCAATTAATTTTTATCATTAATAGTTTTTATTCTTTTTGTTTCAGACTTCAGTAGACTGTAAAAAGTCACCTCTGTCATGGCCTGACACGAAAAAGTAATTTACTTATTTTAGTTATAAGATTTTTTTTTTTTAAATAATTAAGGATATTTGATAATAATTAATTTTTTTTACATTACTATTAATCTATTTTTTGCCGTTGATGTGTTTTTGCAATATTTTTCATTGATCAAAATCTTTTGAAAATAAACATGAAATTACATTTATAATTATATGAACAAATACTAGAATCGTTGAATTATTGTGTAAAGTTAAATATGAAAAATATATTTTGATTTAAAAATAATTATGAAATAAGCCGTTCTACGGAAGAACTTCTTGGCAAAAAATGGGTTAACTATTTTGAAATATTTGTGATTTTCACAAACTTCTTGTTTTACATAAGATAGTTTATTTTATATAAAGTAAATTGTATGTAACTATTTTCAAAAGTTTATTACTCGTACGTGAAGTCAACAATTTTTTTGTTAAACCGTTAACGAACGTGATTTTCTTTCAGGTATACGTTAAAGGATAGTTCCAATGGCACACACGTCGTCGAACTCGAGGACGTTAAAAAATACGTCAAAGAATTAGAAGACGAGTATGACCCATACAAGCATAGAGAAGTTCAGCATCCAACGACGTGAGTGGAATTGATTATTGGCAAAATAGATTTTAACAGCTAAATCATTTGCATTCATAATAATTATTCAACACTCAATTTTTTTATTTTGGGCTACAATTTCATTTTTCTTCAATTTTTATATCCATTTAATGTTTTTGTCAAAAAAGAAAAACAGAACGCATATGCTCAGGATCGAATATGACTTTCACGTACTTTTTTGCATTAAATTAATGCACGTTCATGTGCAGACGGTCAACCTTCAATTAAATTAAAATCACAAGGGACTTCTTCAGGAACTTGAATTTTAATTATGAAAACAGTTTTCATTTTTAAGTTAAAAAATATTACATTGGTTTGTTAATTTTTATTTTGTTACAAATTTACAAAGAAAATATTGTAGACAATAAGTCGCTTTTCATAAAGAAATCTTTTTAATCTTGCTTAATGTTGTTCTTTATTTAATACTTTTTCATTTCTTTTACGCAATTGATTATCTTGCTTGTTTTCTTGTTAAGTAGTTTTCCTCTCAGTTGAGTACTTTCACTTTATCTTAACAATCTAATATTATAATTAATATATTTTTGTTTAATACACTGGACAGAACTTTTATTACTTCTGTAATTTTCATCGTAATTGAATATTTTTTTTAGATTAAAGCTTGAAGTCTCAACTTTTAGATGCATTTGCGAAAAAATAGAATGTTTTTTGTGTTTATGCAAATAGCTTGTAAATAAAAAAATTTGTAGGTACGAAAACTTTACCAACTTTCCATGGGTGTATGGGAAAAATTTGCCGCACAACCTATGGTTTTTATGATTGTTTTCTAAAAACTCATTTTTTTCTTAACAAAATGAAAAAAAGGTTTTTCCATGAAAAATGGCCATTTTACGGTCAATTGAAATTTTCATTGCATTTTCGCATCTTTTTCATAGAGGGGCAAAACAAAGCCAGTCACTTTAGATCAAAAGTAGCCTTTTTTTCTATCCAGTGTATTATAATAAAAAAGAATTCAATTTTGCACGTATCAAGTTGTTGGTTTTTTTATATGTTAGTAACACATTTTTATTATTTATTATGATCAAGTTTTTGTTCGATTATTTAATCTGTGTCTAAGTTTTTCCATGATAAAATTCTTTAACTGTCTATGACAGATTGCACAATAAATTTATGCAATATAGGAATCGAATATGACTGTATTGAAATTTTTTTTGCAAAGTACTTTCATTAATTTATATTATTGAGTTATTATATTTTTTAGTTGATGATTTACAAATTATCCTTATTTTTTTATTAGAAAAAAGTAAATTTATTTATGGGGAATTAATCTTGTTTAATATCAATGGTTTAAATTAATCTTAAATAAAATTAATTTGTTTTATAAATAACATTTATAAGACATGCAAACCAGTTTATCTTAATTACAAAGATTTCAAACTAGTCTCTTATACTTTAATAATTCATCAAAGGGAATCGCAAATGCTTTACAAAATTATAATTGCTAACCATTTACTTTATAATATGAAAAATAAATGTATAAGTATGTTTACAAAAATTTGTTTTGTTACATGAATATTTACGTAAATTATATTACGTGTAATAAAACACTGGAGTTACTGTTTTTAACAAGAATTTGTGTTGAATAAACGTCAATAATTATGTCAAATACTTTTTGAAATATGATTTATCTTCAGGATAATTGCATATTTGAAAAAAAAGATTCTTTTCAAATCGATTTTTTTGCTGATTCAAAGCAAAGTTCCACTGATTTTTTCGATGGAAAATTTTTCGACATTTTTTTATCTCTGTGATAATTACTGTACCGATTGCAATCAATTTATTTAATTTAGATGCTTAGATTGTGTATTAATCTTTAATATATAATCTTCACTTTCAGTCTTACAGTAGTCTCCAATACCAGTTTAAACTAGAACTGTATAAAACAGAGGTAACCTTAACCTGAATGTGTTTACTAAGATATAATATATTTTTCATCAAAAAAGGATGTGATTTTCTCTTTAATTAATATTGGACTTTTTTGATTGAAACTTGATTAACTGAAACATCTTTTACAATTTCAAATCAAATCATGGATACAGCTGCAAAAATTTTATAAATAAAGGTCAAACTTTTTCATTTTGGAGAAGAGTATTTTTTTAAAAAAATTGTCAAAAAGCTATTGACCTGAATAACCTGGAAAAGACCTTGAATTAAAAATGTACTCAGCTTTTCATTGATGCCATTATCTCTTAGCTGCAAAAGATATTAAAGGAATCTTTGAATTTCTATACACAAACGAAAATGATTCATGCAATTCATTTACACTACTTACGATGTTCTTCTTAATTAGATAAAGAAATATTAAATAAATAAATTTCACACAAAGATCTTATCATAATTCTTTCCACACAAAAATAATATTCCTAATTAGATTATGTCAGAGAATAAATTATAATGTTTTAGATATTCAGAAACGTTATTTCATCTATTGAAAGGCAGCTTAGGAACTGGAATTTTGGCTATGCCAAAAGCATTTCACAACTCTGGCTATGTAATAGGGTTATTTGGAACGGTGATTATTGGTCTCCTGTGTACATATTGCATAAGATTATTAATACAATCTGAATATGAATTGTGCAAACGAAGAAAAGTTCCTGCGCTGAGTTATCCAGCAACATTTGAGGCAGCTCTGGAAGAAGGGCCAAAAAAGTTGCGACGATTTTCAAGAATATCTGTGTAAGTTGTTTTTTTTCTTATGAGTAGTTTATAAGCAAAATGTTAATACGAATGGATAAACGAGTTTAACAAGTTGAGAACATTTTATTTATGATGTCTCAGTACTTTTCCTCGCTCTTTGTATAAGTTTCACTGAAAGTTTATGTTTATTTTTCGCAGACATTTGACAAACGTCTTCTTGTTGATTTATCAGCTAGGAACCTGCTGTGTTTATGTGGTCTTTATATCCACCAACCTTAAATCGGTGAGTCATTCGCATAAAATGCCGCATTATCAATTGCATAGTATGGTATTACACATTATATTGTTTTGCTAAGAGAGTATTCTATTTTTTATTACATATAGATTTATCTATTTAAGTATAAAGAGATAAGTTTTCTTTTACTTCCTTAGACAAACAGTGTTACTTAACTAAATGTAAAGATTTAATATTTTTATTTGGGTATACAACTTTTATGTAGGTTGCATGTACAAGGTTTATTTGGTTTGCATAAGTTATATTTAATAGGAAATTGTCAACAAACTTCCGCAATTTATTTGTTCAGTGTTTCTAATTGATAATAGAAGAGTGATAATTAATTTGTTTGTTATCTAACTCTTTTTGTTATTAAGTTTACATAAAGTTTATTGAATGAAAATTTATTTTGCTTAAAGATAAAATAAATTGTAATGCAAATTTATACATTCTTAGGAAGAATTTATTTTTGCAGTCAAATAAAAATTAATTATAATTCGTTTTGAATGTAATTTATGGTTATTTTGTTTCAGGCACTTGACATATATGTTGCTGATGTCGACGTGAGGTATTACATGTTAGGCATTTTATTACCACTTATTTTCATTAACTGGATTAGGAATTTAAAGTTTTTAGCGCCACTTTCAACTTTTGCAAATGGCATCACATTTGTTAGTTTTGGAATTATCTTGTATTATTTGTTCGAAGAAACACCAACTTTTGTAGGTCGCAGAGCTTTCGGAGATGTAGAAAATTTTCCTCTTTACTTTGGCACTGTTCTTTTTGCACTGGAAGCAATAGGAGTTGTAAGTAATTTCAATAAAATATCATTTAATAATTTTGAATATAAATTTCGTAAAATTTAAAACATTAAATGTGAAAAATTGAATCTTTCAAAAATGAAATATAAATGTTTCTTAATCTAAACTTTGTAACTTTATGTTTAATAAAAATGTGAACTATAAAAAACAATAGATGATTGAAAAAATTAAAAATAATTTTGTATGTCTATCTTCTTAAATTGTTTTTCTTTTGAAATTATTGTTAAAGTATTGAAATAATATTAGAATTGTTTTTTGGATTAATTTTTAACGTGAAACGAAAATTGAATTTAAATTTCATTGCGAACTGTAAATGTCCAACATACAACTCCATCTGCAGTAAAATAATAGAGTTTCAAGTTCACTGATTTAAGTATACTATCGATATGTTAAGTTCAAATGAATTTTATAAAAGTACTTAAAATTTAAATTATGCATAATTGTAATAATGTAAAATAAAATCTATATTTTCTATGTCAAATTATTGAATTAAATTATTTTCATCAGATTATGCCGTTGGAAAATGAAATGAAAAAACCAAAGTCATTTGGTCGTCCACTCGGAGTTTTGAATGTAGGAATGTTCATCATTATTTTTTTGTACGTTGGAATGGGTTTCCTTGGTTATTTGAGATACGGAGATATAATCAAAGGTAGTATCACCTTGAATTTACCGACTGGAGAGATAGCTGCAAAAATTGTGCAAATCTGTCTGGCAGTGGCTATTTTTATGACTCATGCAGTCCAGTGCTACGTAGCTATAGACATCGTCTGGAGTGATTACATTTCTATTCATGTTCATTCAGAATCTTTAAAAATATTCTGGGAATATGTTGTTAGGACGTCCCTTGTTCTAATCACTTGTGAGTTACAAATAATTTTTCAATATTAATTTGCAAAGACCTTGTTCTTAAACTAAACTAATTTTTCATCTTATTTTACAGTTATTTTGGCCATTGCTATTCCAGAGTTGGAATTGTTCATCTCGTTATTTGGAGCATTTTGTTTGTCAGCTCTTGGACTAGCATTCCCAGCAATTATTGAAACTTGCACTTTTTGGAGTAAGAAGACCCATAGAGAAAGAATAATCATGTCAGCAAAAAATGGATGTCTTTTGATTTTTGGACTTGTGGGATTAGTTGTTGGAACTTACACAAGTCTAGAGAGTATAGTTATCACATTTCATAACAGTAAATAAAGGTAATTTTAATATACATTTATATCAAAGTTATAATAATATATTATATTATCGTTTATATTTTATTTATTACCTTAAATAATATAGATTTATTGTTTGATTTTTAGTTTCTATGTGATTGAAGGTTCCTGTCGGAAACATCGACTGAACCAATATCAATGATTGCACATTCCAGAATATTTTTACGAGAAATTGAAGATTTGAAAGTTTACTTTTTAATTTATTAGTAACTTATCGCATTAAATGAAAGTCTTTGCAAGACTTTTTGTGATGTATAGTAATAAATATATAAATTTTATATCCAAGGGGTTGTTTATTCGAAATTTTGTTACAAAAGGTTTTTAGAAAGACTTAAGAATATTTGAAAAAGTTTCACGGACTAAAAGTTAAATTGAAACTTTTAAACCAAATTTCGATGGAAAATTGTGTAAACTATTTGCAAAAAATTTCGTTTGAACAATTTCTTGATTTCATCAATGTATTTATAATTTGTTATATTCTTACATTTGCTGTAAGATAAAATTTGTTGAATCTTTTACTTTGATGAATATAATCAAATTCTATTTTAAATTCTAATTTACATTCACATAAAGTGAATATAATTACAAGAAAAATCAATTATTAATCAATTGGTCAGTTTTTTCTTATATTATTAATGCATTTGGAGTAAAAGGGTTTTTATTTGCATTTTCAAATTAAAACTCTTTATTTGATTGCTGAAAAAAACTTGTAAATATAAGAAAAAAATCTTAAAATTAATATGAAAGTCGCTGGACGACAAATTTAATTTTAATAAAAAAATGCAGCATTTCTTATTTGATAAGTTATTTGCATTATAAATTTTAGAGAATATATAATCTAAAACTTCATATTAATCGAAAAGTTTTACATATTATATTAAAGTTTTGTATAGTTTATGTATCATCATCATCGCCATTTAAGAAAAATATTTAATTATCAATGTCATTTTAAAGAATTTATCGAATACAGTATTTGATACTACTTATAAGAAGTAACTTTCATTTAAGTTGTTTTTATTGTAAAAATAAAATTTTGTAAAACGTGTAATATTTTAGTATGAATCGTCATTCTAGTAGAGGATTTATTATATATTTATTTTATAATAAATTTATTGTTAATATAACTATACATAGGTATATTAACAACCATGACATTTGTCAATTTTTACGATCAATCCAAAAATGAATATAACGGTTTTTCAAAATTATTTTTACACAACCAATTAGTTTAGATAAAATAAATATTCATAAACTCTTGCGGAAAATATATGCCTGCTTATCGTATGCGAATCCATAATATATCACTTTTATTGAAGTGGCTGATAGTCATTATAACCCTGTTTTTAGGGTTTTAGTTGTGATTTTTATACATGAATAATAAGTAGTATTTATTGCTAAAAATGTAAAATTGACAATGGATATATGTATTGTATTATACAGAAATAAAATTTTACTACAAAATATGTTAAATTTTGTTACATATAGTAATAATAACCATTTTTATAAGTTGTTATGAAAAACTGTATAAAGTGTTTCAATTCTAAAAAAGAATATTAGGAGAAAAAATAGCTGATATTTACTTACTGCTTATTATATCAAATTATTATAATATTTAATTTTGCCTTATTATTGTTAAAAGTACAATTTTTTGAAACAAAAAGTTTTTGTTTAATCTTAGTTTTTGTTTTTTAAATGAACAATATAATACATATGGGCATTTCTCAGGAACTTTTAACATACCTGTCACTTGAATATTATGTGCAATATTTCATTTATGTTAGTAAGATTATGTAAAATCATAATTGTTAACGATTAACAAATGTTTAATTTATATGTTTCATTTATTTAAATGACAATTGGAATC